>JAQYXR010000581.1:0-73081 GCA_030545055.2 Neoaliturus tenellus
TCCAAAACGATAGTCCCCATGCCGGACAATCCAAAACGATAGTCCCAATGCCGGACTATTCAAAAAGATAGTCCCCATTCCGGACTATCCAAAACGATACTCCCCATGCCGGACAATCCAAAACGATAGTCCCAATGCCGGACTATTCAAAAAGATAGTCCCCATGCCGGACTATCCAAAACGATACTCCCCATTCCGGACTATCCAAAACGATAGTCCCCTTGCCGGACTATCCAAAACGATAGTCCCCATGCAGGACTATCCAAAACGATAGTCCTTGTGCCGGACTATCCAAAACGATAGTCCCCATGCCGGACTATCCAAAACGATAGTCCCAATGCTGGACTATCCAAAACGATAGTCGTTATGCCAGACTATCCAAAACGATAGTCCCAATGCCGGACTATCCAAAACGATAGTCCCCATGCCGGACTATCCAAAACGATAGTCCCCATGCTGGACTATCCAAAACGATAGTCCCCATGCCGGACTATCCAAAACGATAGTCCCCATGCCGGACTATCCAAAACGAAAGTCTCCATGCCGGACAATCCAAAACGATAGTCCCAATGCCGGACTATCCAAAACGATAGTCCCCATGCGGGACTATCCAAAACGATAGTCCCCATACCCGACTATCCAAAACGATAGTCCCCATGCCAGACTATCCAAAACGATAGTCCCCGTGCCGGACTATCCAAAACGATAGTCCCCATGTCGGACTATCTAAAACGATAGTCCCCATGCCGGAATATCCAAAACAATAGTCCCCGTGCCGGACTATCCAAAACGATAGTCCCCATGCCGGACTATCCAAAACGATAGTCCCCATGCCGGACTATCCAAAACGATAGTCCCCATGCTGGACTATTTAAAACGATAGTCCCCATGCCGGACTATCCAAAACGATAGTCCCCATGCTGGACTATTTAAAACGATAGTCCCCATTCCGGACTATCCAAAACGATGGTCCCCATGCCGGACTATCCAAAACGATAGTCCCCATGCCGGACTATCCAAAACGATAGTCCCCATGAAGGACTATCCAAAACGATAGTCTCCATGCCGGACTATCCAAAACGATAGTCTCCATGCCGGACTATCCAAAACGATAGTCAACATGCCGGACTATCCAAAACAATAGTCCTCATGCTGGACTATCCAAAACGATAGTCCCATGCCGGACTATCCAAAACGATAGTCCCCATGCCGGACTATCCAAAACGATAGTCCCCATGCCGGAATATCCAAAACAATAGTCCCCGTGCCGGACTATCCAAAACGATAGTCCCCATGCCGGACTATCCAAAACGATAGTCCCCATGCTGGACTATTTAAAACGATAGTCCCCATTCCGGACTATCCAAAACGATGGTCCCCATGCCGGACTATCCAAAACGATAGTCCCCATGCCGGACTATCCAAAACGATAGTCCCCATGAAGGACTATCCAAAACGATAGTCTCCATGCCGGACTATCCAAAACGATAGTCAACATGCCGGACTATCCAAAACGATAGTCCCCATGCAGGACTATCCAAAACGATAGTCCTTGTGCCGGACTATCCAAAACGATAGTCCCCATGCCGGACTATCCAAAACGATAGTCCCAATGCTGGACTATCCAAAACGATAGTCGTTATGCCAGACTATCCAAAACGATAGTCCCAATGCCGGACTATCCAAAACGATAGTCCCCATGCCGGACTATCCAAAACGATAGTCCCCATGCCGGACTATCCAAAACGATAGTCCCCATGCCGGACTATCCAAAACGAAAGTCTCCATGCCGGACAATCCAAAACGATAGTCCCAATGCCGGACTATCCAAAACGATAGTCCCCATGCGGGACTATCCAAAACGATAGTCCCCATACCCGACTATCCAAAACGATAGTCCCCATGCCAGACTATCCAAAACGATAGTCCCCGTGCCGGACTATCCAAAACGATAGTCCCCATGTCGGACTATCTAAAACGATAGTCCCCATGCCGGAATATCCAAAACAATAGTCCCCGTGCCGGACTATCCAAAACGATAGTCCCCATGCCGGACTATCCAAAACGATAGTCCCCATGCCGGACTATCCAAAACGATAGTCCCCATGCTGGACTATTTAAAACGATAGTCCCCATGCCGGACTATCCAAAACGATAGTCCCCATGCTGGACTATTTAAAACGATAGTCCCCATTCCGGACTATCCAAAACGATGGTCCCCATGCCGGACTATCCAAAACGATAGTCCCCATGCCGGACTATCCAAAACGATAGTCCCCATGAAGGACTATCCAAAACGATAGTCTCCATGCCGGACTATCCAAAACGATAGTCTCCATGCCGGACTATCCAAAACGATAGTCAACATGCCGGACTATCCAAAACAATAGTCCTCATGCTGGACTATCCAAAACGATAGTCCCATGCCGGACTATCCAAAACGATAGTCCCCATGCCGGACTATCCAAAACGATAGTCCCCATGCCGGAATATCCAAAACAATAGTCCCCGTGCCGGACTATCCAAAACGATAGTCCCCATGCCGGACTATCCAAAACGATAGTCCCCATGCTGGACTATTTAAAACGATAGTCCCCATTCCGGACTATCCAAAACGATGGTCCCCATGCCGGACTATCCAAAACGATAGTCCCCATGCCGGACTATCCAAAACGATAGTCCCCATGAAGGACTATCCAAAACGATAGTCTCCATGCCGGACTATCCAAAACGATAGTCAACATGCCGGACTATCCAAAACGATAGTCAACATGCCGGACTATCCAAAACAATAGTCCTCATGCTGGACTATCCAAAACGATAGTCCCATGCCGGACTATTAAAAACGATAGTCCCCATGCCGGACTATCCAAAATGATAGTCCCTATACTAAGCTATCCAAAATGATAGTCCCCATGCCAGATTATCCAAAACGATACTCCCCATGCCGGACTATTTAAAACGATAGTCCCCTTGACGGACTATCCAAAACGATAGTCCCCATGCCGGACTATCCAAAACCATAGTCCCAATGCCGGACTATCCAAAACGATAGTCCCCATGCCGGACTATCCAAAACGATAGTCCCCATGCTTGACTATCCAAAACGATAGTCCCAATGCCTGACTATCCAAAACGATAGTCCCCATGCAGGACTATCAAAAACGATAGTCCTTGTGCCGGACTATCCAAAACGGTAGTCCCCATGTCGGACTATCCAAAACGATAGTCCCCATGCCGGACTATCCAAAACGATCGTCCCAATGCCGACTATCCAAAACGATAGTCCCAATGCCGGACTATCCAAAACGATAGTCCCCTTGCCGGACTATCCAAAACGATAGTCCCCATGTCAGACTATCAAAAACGATAGTCCCCATGCCGGACTATCCAAAACGATAGTCCCAATGCCGGACTATCCAAAACGATAGTCCCCATGCCGGACTATCCAAAACGATAGTCCCCATGCCGGACTATCCAAAACGATAGTCCCCATGCCGGACTATATAAAACGATAGTCCCAATGCCGGACTATGCAAAACGATAGTCTTCATGTCGGACTATCCAAAACGATAGTCCCCATGCCGGACTATCCAAAACGATCGTCCCAATGCCGGACTATCCAAAACGATAGTACCAATGCCGGACTATCCAAAACGATAGTCCCCATGCCGGACTATCCAAAACGATAGTCCCCATGCCGGACTATTCAAAACGATAGTCCCCATGCCGGACTATCCAAAACGATAGTCCCCATGCCGGACTATCCAAAACGATAGTCCCAATGCCGGACAATCCAAAACGATAGTCCCGATGCAGGACTATCCAAAACGATAGTCCCCATGTCGGACTATCCAAAACGATAGTCTCCATGCCGGACTATCCAAAACGATAGTCCCATGCCGGACTATCCAAAACGATAGTACCCATGCCGGACTATCCAAAACGATTATCCCCATGCCGGATTATCAAAACGATAGTCCCAATGCCGGACTATCTAAAACGATAGTCCCCATGTCGGACTATTCAAAACGATAGTCTCCATGCCGGACTATCCAAATCGATAGTCCCCATGCCGGACTATCCAAAACAATAGTCCCCATGCCGGACTATCCAAAACGATAGACCTCATGCCGGACTATCCAAAACGATAGTCCCAATGCCGGACTATCCAAAACGATAGTCCCCATGCCGGACTATCCAAAACGATAGTCCCCATGCCGGACTATCCAAAACGATAATCCCAATGCTGGACTATCCAAAACGATAGTCCCAATGCCAGACTATTAAAAACGATAGTCCCCATGCCAGACTATCCAAAACGATAGTCCCCACTCCGGACTATCCAAAACGATAGTCCCCATGCCGGACTATCCAAAACGATAGTCCCCATGCCAGACTATGCAAAACGATATTTTCCATGCCGGACCATCCAAAACGATAGTCCCCATGTCGGACCATCCAAAACAATAGTCCCCATGTCGGACTATCCAAAACGATAGTCCCCATGCCGGACTATCCAAAACGATAGTCCCCATGTCGGACTATCCAAAACGATAGTAACCATGCGGACTATCCAAAACGATAGGCCATTATGCCGGACTATCCAAACGATAGTCCCCATGCGGACTATCCTAAACGATAGTCAACATGCCGGACTATCCAAAACGATAGTCCCAATGCCGGACTATCCAAAACGATAGTCCCCATGTTGGACTATTCAAAACGATAGTCCCCATGTCGGACTATCCAAAACGATAGTCCCCATGCCAGACTATGCAAAACGATATTTTCCATGCCGGACCATCCAAAACGATAGTCCCCATGTCGGACCATCCAAAACGATAGTCCCCATGTCGGACTATCCAAAACGATAGTCCCCATGCCGGACTATCCAAAACGATAGTCTCCATGTCGGACTATCCAAAACGATAGTAACCATGCCGGACTATCCAAAACGATAGTCCCCCATGCCGGACTATCCAAAACGATAGTCCCCATGCCGGACTATCCTAAACGATAGTCAACATGCCGGGCTATCCAAAACGATAGTCCCAATGCCGGACTATCCAAAACGATAGTCCCCATGTTGGACTATTAAAAACGATAGTCCCCATGCCGGACTATCCAAAACGATAGTCCCCATGCCGGACTATCTAAAACGATAGTCCCAATGCCGGACTATCCAAAACGATAGTCCCAATGCCGGACTATCCAAAACGATAGTCCCCATGCCGGACTATATAAAACGATAGTCCCAATGCCGTAATATCCAAAACGATAGTCTTCATGTCGCACTATCCAAAACGATAGTCCCCATGCCGGACTATCCAAAACGATCGTCCCAATGACGGACTATCCAAAACGATAGTCCCAATGCCGGACTATCCAAAACGATAGTCCCAATGCCGGTCTATCCAAAACGATAGCCCCCCTGCCGGACTATCCAAAACGATAGTCCCATGTCAGACTATCCAAAACGATTGTCAACATCCGGACTATCCAAAACGATAGTCTCCATGCCGGACTATCCAAAACGATAGTACCATGTCGGACTATCCAAAACGATAGTCCCCATGCCGGACTATCCAAAACGATAGTCCCCATGCCCGACTATCCAAAACGATAGTCCCAATGCCGGACTATCCAAAACGATAGTCCCCATGCCGGACTATCCAAAACGATAGTCCCAATGCCGGACTATCCAAAACGATAGTCCCCATGCCGGACTATCCAAAACGATAGTCCCCATGCCGGACTATCCAAAACGATAATCCCAATGCTGGACTATCCAAAACGATAGTCCAATGCCAGACTATTAAAAACGATTGTCAACATCCCGGACTATCCAAAACGATAGTCTCCATGCCGGACTAACCAAAACGATAGTACCATGCCGGACTATCCAAAACGATAGTCCCCATGCCGGACTATCCAAAACGATAGTCCCCATGCCGGACTATCCAAACGATAGTCCCAATGCCGGACTATCCAAAACGATAGTCCCCATGCCGGACTATCCAAAACGATAGTCCCAATGCCGGACTATCCAAAACGATAGTCCCCATGCCGGACTATCCAAAACGATAGTCCCAATGCCGGACTATCCAAAACGATAGTCCCCATGTTGGACTATTCAAAACGATAGTCCCCATGCCGGACTATCCAAAACGATAGTCCCCATGCCGACGATCCAAAACGATAGTCCTAATGCCGGACTATCCAAAACGATAGTCCCCCATGCCGGACTATCCAAAACAATAGTCCCCATGCTGGACTATCCAAAACGATAGCCCCCCTGCCGGACTATATAAAACGATAGTCCCAATGCCGTAATATCCAAAACGATAGTCTTCATGTCGGACTATCCAAAACGATAGTCCCCATGCCGGACTATCCAAAACGATCGTCCCAATGACGGACTATCCAAAACGATAGTCCCAGTGCCGGACTATCCAAAACGATAGTCCCAATGCCAGACTATCCAAAACGATAGCCCCCCTGCCGGACTATCCAAAACGATAGTCCCCATGTCAGACTATCCAAAACGATCGTCAGCATGCCGGACTATCCAAAACGATAGTCTCCGTGCCGGACTATCCAAAACGATAGTACCATGCCGGACTATCCAAAACGATAGTCCCCATGCCGGACTATCCAAAACGATAGTCCCCATGCCGGACTATCCAAAACGATAGTCCCAATGCCGGACTATCCAAAACGATAGTCCCCATGCCGGACTATCCAAAACAATAGTCCCCATGCCGGACTATCCAAAACGATAGTCCTCATGCCGGACTATCCAAAACGATAGTCCAATGCCGGACTATCCAAAACGATAGTCCCAATGCCGGACTATCCAAAACGATAGTCCCCATGCCGGACTATCCAAAACGATAGTCCCCATGCCGGACTATCCCAAAACGATAGTCCCCATGCCAGACTATGCAAAACGATATTTTCCATGCCGGACCATCTAAAACGATAGTTCCCATGTCGGACCATCCAAAACGATAGTCCCCATGTCGGACTATCCAAAACGATAGTCCCCATGCCGGACTATCCAAAACGATAGTCCCCATGTCGGACTATCCAAAACGATAGTAACCATGCCGGACTATCCAAAACGATAGTCCCCATGACGGACTATCCAAAACGATAGTCCCCATGCCGGACTATCCTAAACGATAGTCAACATGGCGGACTATCCAAAACGATAGTCCCAATGCCGGACTATCCAAAACGATAGTCCCCATGTTGGACTATTCAAACGATAGTCCCCATGCCGGACTATCCAAAACGATAGTCCCATGCCGGACGATCCAAAACGATAGTCCCAATGCCGGACTATCCAAAACGATAGTCCCCATGCCGGACTATCCAAAACAATAGTCCCAATGCCGGACTATCCAAAACGATAGTCCTCATGCCGGACTATATAAAACGATAGTCCCAATTCCGTAATATCCAAAACGATAGTCTTCATGTCGGACTATCCAAAACGATAGTCCCCATGCCGGACTATCCAAAACGATAGTCCCAGTGCCGGACTATCCAAAACGATAGTCCCAATGCCGGACTATCCAAAAAGATAGCCCCCCTGCCGGACTATCCAAACGATAGTCCCCATGTCAGACTATCCAAAACGATCGTCAACATGCCGGACTATCCAAAACGATAGTCTCCATGCCGGACTATCCACAACGATAGTACCATGCCGGACTATCCAAAACGATAGTACCATAACGGACTATCCAAAACGATAGTCCCCATGCCGGACTATCCAAAACGATAGTCCTCATGCCGGACTATCCAAAACGATAGTCCCAATGCCGGACTATCCAAAACGATAGTCCCCATGCCGGACTATCCAAAACGATAGTCCCCATGCCGGACTATCCAAAACGATAATCCCAATGCTGGACTATCCAAAACGATAGTCCCAATGCCAGACTATTAAAAACGATAGTCCCCATGCCAGACTATCCAAAACGATAGTCCCCACTCCGGACTATCCAAAACGATAGTCCCCATGCCGGACTATCCAAAACGATAGTCCCCATGCCAGACTATGCAAAACGATATTTTCCATGCCGGACCATCCAAAACGATAGTCCACATGTCGGACCATCCAAAACGATAGTCCCCATGTCGGACTATCCAAAACGATAGTCCCCATGCCGGACTATCCAAAACGATAGTCCCCATGTCGGACTATCCAAAACGATAGTAACCATGCCGGACTATCCAAAACGATAGTCCCCATGCCGGACTATCCAAAACGATAGTCCCCATGCCTGACTATCCAAAAAGATAGTCCACATGCTGGACTATCCAAAACGATAGTCCACAAGCCAAACTATCCAAAACGATAGTCCCCATGCCGGACTATCCAAAACGATAGTCCCCATGCCGGACTATCTAAAACGATAGTCCCCATGCCGGACTATCCTAAACGATAGTCAACATGCCGGACTATCCAAAACGATAGTCCCCATGCCAGACTATCCAAAACGATAGTCCCCATGCCGGACTATCCTAAACGATAGTCAACATGCCGGACTATCCAAAACGATAGTCCCCATGCCGGACTATCCAAAACGATAGTCTCCATGCCGGACTATCCAAAACGAAAGTCTCCATGCCGGACAATCCAAAACGATAGTCCCAATGCCGGACTATCCAAAACGATAGTCCCCATGCGGGACTATCCAAAACAATAGTCCCCATACCCGACTATCCAAAACGATAGTCCCCATGCCGGACTATCCAAAACGATAGTCCCCGTGCCGGACTATCCAAAACGATAGTCCCCACGTTTGACTATCTAAAACGATAGTCCCCATGCCGGACTATCCAAAACGATAGTCCCAATGCCGGACTATCCAAAACGATAGTCCCCATGCCGGACTATCCAAAACGATAGTCCCCATGCCGGAATATCCAAAACAATAGTCCCCATTCCGGACTATCCAAAACGATGGTCCCCATGCCGGACTATCCAAAACGATAGTCCCCATGCCGGACTACCCAAAACGATAGTCCCCATGAAGGACTATCCAAAACGATAGTCTCCATGCCGGACTATCCAAAACGATAGTCAACATGCCGGACTATCCAAAACGATAGTCAACATGCCGGACTATCCAAAACAATAGTCCCCATGCTGGACTATCCAAAACGATAGTCCCATGCCGGACTATTAAAAACGATAGTCCCCATGCCGGACTATCCAAAACGATAGTCCCCATACTAAGCTATCAAAAATGATAGTCCCCATGCCAGATTATCCAAAACGATACTCCCCATGCCGGACTATCCAAAACGATAGTCCCCTTGACGGACTATCCAAAACGATAGTCCCCATGCCAAACTATCCAAAACCATAGTCCCAATGCCGGACTATCCAAAATGATAGTCCCCATGTCGGACTATCCAAAACGATAGTCCCTATGCCGGACTATCCAAAACGATAGTACCAATGCCGGACTATCCAAAACGATTGTCCCCATGCCGGACTATCCAAAACGATGGTCCCCATGCCGGACTACTCAAAACGATAGTCCCTATGCCGGACTATCCAAAACGATAGTCCCAATGCCGGACTATTCTAAAACGATAGTCCCCATGTCGGACTATCCAAAACGATAGTTCCAATGCTGGACTATCCAAAACGATAGTCCCCATGCCGGACTATCCAAAACGATAGTCCCAATGCCGGACGATCCAAAACGATAGTCCCGATGAAGGACTATCCAAAGCGATAGTCCCCATGTCGGACTATCCAAAACGATAGTCTCCATGCCGGACTATCCAAAACGATAGTCCCATGCCGGACTATCCAAAACGATAGTCCCCATGCCGGACTATCCAAAACGTTTATCCCCATGCCGGATTATCAAAACGATAGTCCCAATGCCGGACTATCTAAAACGATAGTCCCCATGTCGGACTATTCAAAACGATAGTCTCCATGCCGGACTATCCAAATCGATAGTCCCCATGCCGGACTATCCAAAACGATAGTCCCCATGCCGGACTATCCAAAACGATAGTCCTAATGCCGGACTATCCAAAACAATAGTCCCCATGTCGGACTATCCAAAACGATAGTCCCCATGCCGGACTATCCAAAACGATAATCCCCATGCCGGACTATCCAAAACGATAGTCCCCATTCCGGACTATCCAAAACGATAGTCCCCATGCCGGACAATCCAAAACGATAGTCCCAATGCCGGACTATTCAAAAAGATAGTCCCCATGCCGGACTATCCAAAACGATACTCCCCATGCCGGACTATCCAAAACGATAGTCCCCTTGCCGGACTATCCAAAACGATAGTCCCCATGCAGGACTATCCAAAACGATAGTCCTTGTGCCGGACTATCCAAAACGATAGTCCCCATGCCGGACTATCCAAAACGATAGTCCCAATGCTGGACTATCCAAAACGATAGTCTTTATGCCAGACTATCCAAAACGATAGTCCCAATGCCGGACTATCCAAAACGATAGTCCCCATGCCGGACTATCCAAAACGATAGTCCCCATGCCGGACTATCCAAAACGATAGTCCCCATGCCGGACTATCCAAAACGATAGTCCCCATGCCGGACTATCCAAAACGAAAGTCTCCATGCCGGACAATCCAAAACGATAGTCCCAATGCCGGACTATCCAAAACGATAGTCCCCATGCGGGACTATCCAAAACGATAGTCCCCATACCCGACTATCCAAAACGATAGTCCCCATGCCAGACTATCCAAAACGATAGTCCCCGTGCCGGACTATCCAAAACGATAGTCCCCATGTCGGACTATCTAAAACGATAGTCCCCATGCCGGAATATCCAAAACAATAGTCCCCGTGCCGGACTATCCAAAACGATAGTCCCCATGCCGGACTATCCAAAACGATAGTCCCCATGCCGGACTATCCAAAACGATAGTCCCCATACTGGACTATATAAAACGATAGTCCCCATGCCGGACTATCCAAAACGATAGTCCCCATGCTGGACTATTTAAAACGATAGTCCCCATTCCGGACTATCCAAAACGATGGTCCCCATGCCGGACTATCCAAAACGATAGTCCCCATGGGGACTATCCAAAACGATAGTCCCCATGAAGGACTATCCAAAACGATAGTCTCCATGCCGGACTATCCAAAACGATAGTCTCCATGCCGGACTATCCAAAACGATAGTCAACATGCCGGACTATCCAAAACAATAGTCCTCATGCTGGACTATCCAAAACGATAGTCCCATGCCGGACTATCCAAAACGATAGTCCCCATGCCGGACTATCCAAAACGATAGTCCCCATGCCG
This sequence comes from Neoaliturus tenellus, assembly GCA_030545055.2. Taxonomy (NCBI): domain Eukaryota; kingdom Metazoa; phylum Arthropoda; class Insecta; order Hemiptera; family Cicadellidae; genus Neoaliturus; species Neoaliturus tenellus. Next base: position 11,341 of record JAQYXR010000581.1, read on the forward strand.
GAATATCCAAAACAATAGTCCCCGTGCCGGACTATCCAAAACGATAGTCCCCATGCCGGACTATCCAAAACGATAGTCCCCATGCTGGACTATTTAAAACGATAGTCCCCATTCCGGACTATCCAAAACGATGGTCCCCATGCCGGACTATCCAAAACGATAGTCCCCATGCCGGACTATCCAAAACGATAGTCCCCATGAAGGACTATCCAAAACGATAGTCTCCATGCCGGACTATCCAAAACGATAGTCAACATGCCGGACTATCCAAAACGATAGTCAACATGCCGGACTATCCAAAACAATAGTCCTCATGCTGGACTATCCAAAACGATAGTCCCATGCCGGACTATTAAAAACGATAGTCCCCATGCCGGACCATCCAAAATGATAGTCCCTATACTAAGCTATCCAAAATGATAGTCCCCATGCCAGATTATCCAAAACGATACTCCCCATGCCGGACTATTTAAAACGATAGTCCCCTTGACGGACTATCCAAAACGATAGTCCCCATGCCGGACTATCCAAAACCATAGTCCCAATGCCGGACTATCCAAAACGATAGTCCCCATGCCGGACTATCCAAAACGATAGTCCCCATGCTTGACTATCCAAAACGATAGTCCCAATGCCTGACTATCCAAAACGATAGTCCCCATGCAGGACTATCAAAAACGATAGTCCTTGTGCCGGACTATCCAAAACGGTAGTCCCCATGTCGGACTATCCAAAACGATAGTCCCCATGCCGGACTATCCAAAACGATCGTCCCAATGCCGACTATCCAAAACGATAGTCCCAATGCCGGACTATCCAAAACGATAGTCCCCTTGCCGGACTATCCAAAACGATAGTCCCCATGTCAGACTATCAAAAACGATAGTCCCCATGCCGGACTATCCAAAACGATAGTCCCAATGCCGGACTATCCAAAACGATAGTCCCCATGCCGGACTATCCAAAACGATAGTCCCCATGCCGGACTATCCAAAACGATAGTCCCCATGCCGGACTATATAAAACGATAGTCCCAATGCCGGACTATCCAAAACGATAGTCTTCATGTCGGACTATCCAAAACGATAGTCCCCATACCGGACTATCCAAAACGATCGTCCCAATGCCGGACTAATCAAAACGATAGTACCAATGCCGGACTATCCAAAACGATAGTCCCAATGCCGGACTATCCAAAACGATAGTCCCCATGCCGGACTATTCAAAACGATAGTCCCCATGCCGGACTATCCAAAACGATAGTCCCAATGCCGGACTATTCTAAAACGATAGTCCCCATGTCGGACTATCCAAAACGATAGTTCCAATGCTGGACTATCCAAAACGATAGTCCCCATGCCGGACTATCCAAAACGATAGTCCCAATGCCGGACAATCCAAAACGATAGTCCCGATGCAGGACTATCCAAAACGATAGTCCCCATGTCGGACTATCCAAAACGATAGTCTCCATGCCGGACTATCCAAAACGATAGTCCCATGCCGGACTATCCAAAACGATAGTACCCATGCCGGACTATCCAAAACGATTATCCCCATGCCGGATTATCAAAACGATAGTCCCAATGCCGGACTATCTAAAACGATAGTCCCCATGTCGGACTATTCAAAACGATAGTCTCCATGCCGGACTATCCAAATCGATAGTCCCCATGCCGGACTATCCAAAACAATAGTCCCCATGCCGGACTATCCAAAACGATAGACCTCATGCCGGACTATCCAAAACGATAGTCCCAATGCCGGACTATCCAAAACGATAGTCCACATGCCGGACTATCCAAAACGATAGTCCCCATGCCGGACTATCCAAAACGATAATCCCAATGCTGGACTATCCAAAACGATAGTCCCAATGCCAGACTATTAAAAACGATAGTCCCCATGCCAGACTATCCAAAACGATAGTCCCCACTCCGGACTATCCAAAACGATAGTCCCCATGCCGGACTATCCAAAACGATAGTCCCCATGCCAGACTATGCAAAACGATATTTTCCATGCCGGACCATCCAAAACGATAGTCCCCATGTCGGACCATCCAAAACAATAGTCCCCATGTCGGACTATCCAAAACGATAGTCCCCATGCCGGACTATCCAAAACGATAGTCCCCATGTCGGACTATTCAAAACGATAGTAACCATGCCGGACTATCCAAAACGATAGGCCATTATGCCGGACTATCCAAAACGATAGTCCCCATGCCGGACTATCCTAAACGATAGTCAACATGCCGGACTATCCAAAACGATAGTCCCAATGCCGGACTATCCAAAACGATAGTCCCCATGTTGGACTATTCAAAACGATAGTCCCCATGTCGGACTATCCAAAACGATAGTCCCCATGCCAGACTATGCAAAACGATATTTTCCATGCCGGACCATCCAAAACGATAGTCCCCATGTCGGACCATCCAAAACGATAGTCCCCATGTCGGACTATCCAAAACGATAGTCCCCATGCCGGACTATCCAAAACGATAGTCCCCATGTCGGACTATCCAAAACGATAGTAACCATGCCGGACTATCCAAAACGATAGTCCCCATGCCGGACTATCCAAAACGATAGTCCCCATGCCGGACTATCCTAAACGATAGTCAACATGCCGGGCTATCCAAAACGATAGTCCCAATGCCGGACTATCCAAAACGATAGTCCCCATGTTGGACTATTAAAAACGATAGTCCCCATGCCGGACTATCCAAAACGATAGTCCCCATGCCGGACTATCTAAAACGATAGTCCCAATGCCGGACTATCCAAAACGATAGTCCCAATGCCGGACTATCCAAAACGATAGTCCCCATGCCGGACTATATAAAACGATAGTCCCAATGCCGTAATATCCAAAACGATAGTCTTCATGTCGCACTATCCAAAACGATAGTCCCCATGCCGGACTATCCAAAACGATCGTCCCAATGACGGACTATCCAAAACGATAGTCCCAATGCCGGACTATCCAAAACGATAGTCCCAATGCCGGACTATCCAAAACGATAGCCCCCCTGCCGGACTATCCAAAACGATAGTCCCATGTCAGACTATCCAAAACGATTGTCAACATCCCGGACTATCCAAAACGATAGTCTCCATGCCGGACTATCCAAAACGATAGTACCATGTCGGACTATCCAAAACGATAGTCCCCATGCCGGACTATCCAAAACGATAGTCCCCATGCCCGACTATCCAAAACGATAGTCCCAATGCCGGACTATCCAAAACGATAGTCCCCATGCCGGACTATCCAAAACGATAGTCCCAATGCCGGACTATCCAAAACGATAGTCCCCATGCCGGACTATTTAAAACGATAGTCCCCATGCCGGACTATCCAAAACGATAATCCCAATGCTGGACTATCCAAAACGATAGTCCCAATGCCAGACTATTAAAAACGATTGTCAACATCCCGGACTATCCAAAACGATAGTCTCCATGCCGGACTAACCAAAACGATAGTACCATGCCGGACTATCCAAAACGATAGTCCCCATGCCGGACTATCCAAAACGATAGTCCCCATGCCGGACTATCCAAAACGATAGTCCCAATGCCGGACTATCCAAAACGATAGTCCCAATGCCGGACTATCCAAAACGATAGTCCCAATGCCGGACTATCCAAAACGATAGTCCCCATGCCGGACTATCCAAAACGATAGTCCCAATGCCGGACTATCCAAAACGATAGTCCCCATGTTGGACTATTCAAAACGATAGTCCCCATGCCGGACTATCCAAAACGATAGTCCCCATGCCGGACGATCCAAAACGATAGTCCTAATGCCGGACTATCCAAAACGATAGTCCCCATGCCGGACTATCCAAAACAATAGTCCCCATGCCGGACTATCCAAAACGATAGCCCCCCTGCCGGACTATATAAAACGATAGTCCCAATGCCGTAATATCCAAAACGATAGTCTTCATGTCGGACTATCCAAAACGATAGTCCCCATGCCGGACTATCCAAAACGATCGTCCCAATGACGGACTATCCAAAACGATAGTCCCAGTGCCGGACTATCCAAAACGATAGTCCCAATGCCAGACTATCCAAAACGATAGCCCCCCTGCCGGACTATCCAAAACGATAGTCCCCATGTCAGACTATCCAAAACGATCGTCAGCATGCCGGACTATCCAAAACGATAGTCTCCGTGCCGGACTATCCAAAACGATAGTACCATGCCGGACTATCCAAAACGATAGTCCCCATGCCGGACTATCCAAAACGATAGTCCCCATGCCGGACTATCCAAAACGATAGTCCCAATGCCGGACTATCCAAAACGATAGTCCCAATGCCGGACTATCCAAAACGATAGTCCCCATGCCGGACTATCCAAAACAATAGTCCCCATGCCGGACTATCCAAAACGATAGTCCTCATGCCGGACTATCCAAAACGATAGTCCCAATGCCGGACTATCCAAAACGATAGTCCCAATGCCGGACTATCCAAAACGATAGTCCCCATGCCGGACTATCCAAAACGATAGTCCCCATGCCGGACTATCCAAAACGATAGTCCCCATGCCAGACTATGCAAAACGATATTTTCCATGCCGGACCATCTAAAACGATAGTTCCCATGTCGGACCATCCAAAACGATAGTCCCCATGTCGGACTATCCAAAACGATAGTCCCCATGCCGGACTATCCAAAACGATAGTCCCCATGTCGGACTATCCAAAACGATAGTAACCATGCCGGACTATCCAAAACGATAGTCCCCATGACGGACTATCCAAAACGATAGTCCCCATGCCGGACTATCCTAAACGATAGTCAACATGGCGGACTATCCAAAACGATAGTCCCAATGCCGGACTATCCAAAACGATAGTCCCCATGTTGGACTATTCAAAACGATAGTCCCCATGCCGGACTATCCAAAACGATAGTCCCCATGCCGGACGATCCAAAACGATAGTCCCAATGCCGGACTATCCAAAACGATAGTCCCCATGCCGGACTATCCAAAACAATAGTCCCAATGCCGGACTATCCAAAACGATAGTCCTCATGCCGGACTATATAAAACGATAGTCCCAATGCCGTAATATCCAAAACGATAGTCTTCATGTCGGACTATCCAAAACGATAGTCCCCATGCCGGACTATCCAAAACGATAGTCCCAGTGCCGGACTATCCAAAACGATAGTCCCAATGCCGGACTATCCAAAAAGATAGCCCCCCTGCCGGACTATCCAAAACGATCGTCAACATGCCGGACTATCCAAAACGATAGTCTCCATGCCGGACTATCCAAAACGATAGTACCATGCCGGACTATCCAAAACGATAGTACCATAACGGACTATCCAAAACGATAGTCCCCATGCCGGACTATCCAAAACGATAGTCCTCATGCCGGACTATCCAAAACGATAGTCCCAATGCCGGACTATCCAAAACGATAGTCCCCATGCCGGACTATCCAAAACGATAGTCCCCATGCCGGACTATCCAAAACGATAATCCCAATGCTGGACTATCCAAAACGATAGTCCCAATGCCAGACTATTAAAAACGATAGTCCCCATGCCAGACTATCCAAAACGATAGTCCCCACTCCGGACTATCCAAAACGATAGTCCCCATGCCGGACTATCCAAAACGATAGTCCCCATGCCAGACTATGCAAAACGATATTTTCCATGCCGGACCATCCAAAACGATAGTCCACATGTCGGACCATCCAAAACGATAGTCCCCATGTCGGACTATCCAAAACGATAGTCCCCATGCCGGACTATCCAAAACGATAGTCCCCATGTCGGACTATCCAAAACGATAGTAACCATGCCGGACTATCCAAAACGATAGTCCCCATGCCGGACTATCCAAAACGATAGTCCCCATGCCTGACTATCCACAAAGATAGTCCACATGCTGGACTATCCAAAACGATAGTCCACAAGCCGGACTATCCAAAACGATAGTCCCCATGCCGGACTATCCAAAACCATAGTCCCCATGCCGGACTATCTAAAACGATAGTCCCCATGCCGGACTATCCTAAACGATAGTCAACATGCCGGACTATCCAAAACGATAGTCCCCATGCCAGACTATCCAAAACGATAGTCCCCATGCCGGACTATCCTAAACGATAGTCAACATGCCGGACTATCCATAACGATGACCCCATGCCGGACTATCCAAAACGATAGTCCCCATGCCGGACTATGCAAAACGATATTTTCCATGCCGGACTATCCAAAACAATAGTCCCCATGTCGGACCATCCAAAACGATAGTCTCCATGTCGGACCATCCAAAACGATAGTCCCCATGCCGGACTATCCAAGACGATAGTCCCCATGTCGGACTATCCAAAACGATAGTAACCATGCCGGACTATCCTAAACGATAGTCCCCATGCCGGACTATCCAAAACGATAGTCCCCATGTCGGACAATCCAAAACGATAGTCCCCATGCCAGACTATTCAAAACCATAGTCCCCATGCCAGACTATCCAAAACGATAGTCCCTATGTCGGACTATCTAAAACGATAGTCCCCCTGCCGGACTATCCAAAACGATAGTCCCCATGTCAGACTATCCAAAACGATAGTCTCCATGCCGGACTATCCAAAACGATAGTACCATGCCGGACTATCCAAAACGATAGTCCCCATGTCGGACAATCCAAAACGATAGTCCCTATGCCAGACTATTCAAAACGATAGTTCCATGCCAGACTATCCAAAACGATAGTCCCCATGTCGGACTATCCAAAACGATAGCCCCCATGCCGGACTATCCAAAACGATAGTCCCCATGCCAGACTATGCAAAACGATATTTTCCATGCCGGACCATCTAAAACGATAGTTCCCTTGTCGGACCATCCAAAACGATATTCCCCATGTCGGACTATCCAAAACGATAGTCCCCATGCCGGACTATCCAAAACGATAGTCCCCATGTCGGACTATCCAAAACGATAGTAACCATGCCGGACTATCCAAAACGATAGTCCCCATGTCGGACTATCCAAAACGATAGTAACCATGCCGGACTATCCAAAACGATAGTCCCCATGACGGACTATCCAAAACGATAGTCCCCATGCCAGACTATCCTAAACGATAGTCAACATGGCGGACTATCCAAAACGATAGTCCCAATGCCGGACTATCCAAAACGATAGTCCCCATGTTGGACTATTCAAAACGATAGTCCCCATGCCGGATTATCCAAAACGATAGTCCCCATGCCGGACGATCCAAAACGATAGTCCCAATGCCGGACTATCCAAAACGATAGTCCCCATGCCGGACTATCCAAAACAATAGTCCCAATGCCGGACTATCCAAAACGATAGTCCCCATGCCGGACTATATAAAACGATAGTCCCAATGCCGTAATATCCAAAACGATAGTCTTCATGTCGGACTATCCAAAACGATAGTCCCCATGCCGGACTATCCAAAACGATCGTCCCAATGACGGACTATCCAAAACGATAGTCCCAGTGCCGAACTATCCAAAACGATAGTCCCAATGCCGGACTATCCAAAACGATAGCCCCCCTGCCGGACTATCCAAAACGATAGTCCCCATGTCAGACTATCCAAAACGATCGTCAACATGCCGGACTATCCAAAACGATAGTCCCAATGCCGGACTATCCAAAACGATAGTCCCCATGTTGGACTATTCAAAACGATAGTCCCCATGTCGGACTATCCAAAACGATAGTCCCCATGCCAGACTATGCAAAACGATATTTTCCATGCCGGACCATCCAAAACGATAGTCCCCATGTCGGACCATCCAAAAACGATAGTCCCCATGTCGGACTATCCAAAACGATAGTCCCCATGCCGGACTATCCAAAACGATAGTCCCCATGTCGGACTATCCAAAACGATAGTAACCATGCCGGACTATCCAAAACGATAGTCCCCATGCCGGACTATCCAAAACGATAGTCCCCATGCCGGACTATCCTAAACGATAGTCAACATGCCGGGCTATCCAAAACGATAGTCCCAATGCCGGACTATCCAAAACGATAGTCCCCATGTTGGACTATTAAAAACGATAGTCCCCATGCCGGACTATCCAAAACGATAGTCCCCATGCCGGACTATCTAAAACGATAGTCCCAATGCCGGACTATCCAAAACGATAGTCCCAATGCCAGACTATCCAAAACGATAGTCCCCATGCCGGACTATATAAAACGATAGTCCCAATGCCGTAATATCCAAAACGATAGTCTTCATGTCGCACTATCCAAAACGATAGTCCCCATGCCGGACTATCCAAAACGATCGTCCCAATGACGGACTATCCAAAACGATAGTCCCAATGCCGGACTATCCAAAACGATAGTCCCAATGCCGGACTATCCAAAACGATAGCCCCCCTGCCGGACTATCCAAAACGATAGTCCCATGTCAGACTATCCAAAACGATTGTCAACATCCCGGACTATCCAAAACGATAGTCTCCATGCCGGACTATCCAAAACGATAGTACCATGTCGGACTATCCAAAACGATAGTCCCCATGCCGGACTATCCAAAACGATAGTCCCCATGCCCGACTATCCAAAACGATAGTCCCAATGCCGGACTATCCAAAACGATAGTCCCCATGCCGGACTATCCAAAACGATAGTCCCAATGCCGGACTATCCAAAACGATAGTCCCCATGCCGGACTATCCAAAACGATAGTCCCCATGCCGGACTATCCAAAACGATAATCCCAATGCTGGACTATCCAAAACGATAGTCCCAATGCCAGACTATTAAAAACGATTGTCAACATCCCGGACTATCCAAAACGATAGTCTCCATGCCGGACTAACCAAAACGATAGTACCATGCCGGACTATCCAAAACGATAGTCCCCATGCCGGACTATCCAAAACGATAGTCCCCATGCCGGACTATCCAAAACGATAGTCCCAATGCCGGACTATCCAAAACGATAGTCCCCATGCCGGACTATCCAAAACGATAGTCCCAATGCCGGACTATCCAAAACGATAGTCCCCATGCCGGACTATCCAAAACGATAGTCCCAATGCCGGACTATCCAAAACGATAGTCCCCATGTTGGACTATTCAAAACGATAGTCCCCATGCCGGACTATCCAAAACGATAGTCCCCATGCCGGACGATCCAAAACGATAGTCCTAATGCCGGACTATCCAAAACGATAGTCCCCATGCCGGACTATCCAAAACAATAGTCCCCATGCCGGACTATCCAAAACGATAGCCCCCCTGCCGGACTATATAAAACGATAGTCCCAATGCCGTAATATCCAAAACGATAGTCTTCATGTCGGACTATCCAAAACGATAGTCCCCATGCCGGACTATCCAAAACGATCGTCCCAATGACGGACTATCCAAAACGATAGTCCCAGTGCCGGACTATCCAAAACGATAGTCCCAATGCCAGACTATCCAAAACGATAGCCCCCCTGCCGGACTATCCAAAACGATAGTCCCCATGTCAGACTATCCAAAACGATCGTCAGCATGCCGGACTATCCAAAACGATAGTCTCCGTGCCGGACTATCCAAAACGATAGTACCATGCCGGACTATCCAAAACGATAGTCCCCATGCCGGACTATCCAAAACGATAGTCCCCATGCCGGACTATCCAAAACGATAGTCCCAATGCCGGACTATCCAAAACGATAGTCCCAATGCCGGACTATCCAAAACGATAGTCCCCATGCCGGACTATCCAAAACAATAGTCCCCATGCCGGACTATCCAAAACGATAGTCCTCATGCCGGACTATCCAAAACGATAGTCCCAATGCCGGACTATCCAAAACGATAGTCCCAATGCCGGACTATCCAAAACGATAGTCCCCATGCCGGACTATCCAAAACGATAGTCCCCATGCCGGACTATCCAAAACGATAGTCCCCATGCCAGACTATGCAAAACGATATTTTCCATGCCGGACCATCTAAAACGATAGTTCCCATGTCGGACCATCCAAAACGATAGTCCCCATGTCGGACTATCCAAAACGATAGTCCCCATGCCGGACTATCCAAAACGATAGTCCCCATGTCGGACTATCCAAAACGATAGTAACCATGCCGGACTATCCAAAACGATAGTCCCCATGACGGACTATCCAAAACGATAGTCCCCATGCCGGACTATCCTAAACGATAGTCAACATGGCGGACTATCCAAAACGATAGTCCCAATGCCGGACTATCCAAAACGATAGTCCCCATGTTGGACTATTCAAAACGATAGTCCCCATGCCGGACTATCCAAAACGATAGTCCCCATGCCGGACGATCCAAAACGATAGTCCCAATGCCGGACTATCCAAAACGATAGTCCCCATGCCGGACTATCCAAAACAATAGTCCCAATGCCGGACTATCCAAAACGATAGTCCTCATGCCGGACTATATAAAACGATAGTCCCAATGCCGTAATATCCAAAACGATAGTCTTCATGTCGGACTATCCAAAACGATAGTCCCCATGCCGGACTATCCAAAACGATAGTCCCAGTGCCGGACTATCCAAAACGATAGTCCCAATGCCGGACTATCCAAAAAGATAGCCCCCCTGCCGGACTATCCAAAACGATAGTCCCCATGTCAGACTATCCAAAACGATCGTCAACATGCCGGACTATCCAAAACGATAGTCTCCATGCCGGACTATCCAAAACGATAGTACCATGCCGGACTATCCAAAACGATAGTACCATAACGGACTATCCAAAACGATAGTCCCCATGCCGGACTATCCAAAACGATAGTCCTCATGCCGGACTATCCAAAACGATAGTCCCAATGCCGGACTATCCAAAACGATAGTCCCCATGCCGGACTATCCAAAACGATAGTCCCCATGCCGGACTATCCAAAACGATAATCCCAATGCTGGACTATCCAAAACGATAGTCCCAATGCCAGACTATTAAAAACGATAGTCCCCATGCCAGACTATCCAAAACGATAGTCCCCACTCCGGACTATCCAAAACGATAGTCCCCATGCCGGACTATCCAAAACGATAGTCCCCATGCCAGACTATGCAAAACGATATTTTCCATGCCGGACCATCCAAAACGATAGTCCACATGTCGGACCATCCAAAACGATAGTCCCCATGTCGGACTATCCAAAACGATAGTCCCCATGCCGGACTATCCAAAACGATAGTCCCCATGTCGGACTATCCAAAACGATTGTAACCATGCCGGACTATCCAAAACGATAGTCCCCATGCCTGACTATCCACAAAGATAGTCCACATGCTGGACTATCCAAAACGATAGTCCACAAGCCGGACTATCCAAAACGATAGTCCCCATGCCGGACTATCCAAAACGATAGTCCCCATGCCGGACTATCTAAAACGATAGTCCCCATGCCGGACTATCCTAAACGATAGTCAACATGCCGGACTATCCAAAACGATAGTCCCCATGCCAGACTATCCAAAACGATAGTCCCCATGCCGGACTATCCTAAACGATAGTCAACATGCCGGACTATCCATAACGATGACCCCATGCCGGACTATCCAAAACGATAGTCCCCATGCCGGACTATGCAAAACGATATTTTCCATGCCAGACTATCCAAAACAATAGTCCCCATGTCGGACCATCCAAAACGATAGTCTCCATGTCGGACCATCCAAAACGATAGTCCCCATGCCGGACTATCCAAGACGATAGTCCCCATGTCGGACTATCCAAAACGATAGTAACCATGCCGGACTATCCTAAACGATAGTCCCCATGCCGGACTATCCAAAACGATAGTCCCCATGTCGGACAATCCAAAACGATAGTCCCCATGCCAGACTATTCAAAACCATAGTCCCCATGCCAGACTATCCAAAACGATAGTCCCTATGTCGGACTATCTAAAACGATAGTCCCCCTGCCGGACTATCCAAAACGATAGTCCCCATGTCAGACTATCCAAAACGATAGTCTCCATGCCGGACTATCCAAAACGATAGTACCATGCCGGACTATCCAAAACGATAGTCCCCATGTCGGACAATCCAAAACGATAGTCCCTATGCCAGACTATTCAAAACGATAGTCCCCATGCCAGACTATCCAAAACGATAGTCCCCATGTCGGACTATCCAAAACGATAGCCCCCATGCCGGACTATCCAAAACGATAGTCCCCATGCCAGACTATGCAAAACGATATTTTCCATGCCGGACCATCTAAAACGATAGTTCCCTTGTCGGACCATCCAAAACGATAGTCCCCATGTCGGACTATCCAAAACGATAGTCCCCATGCCGGACTATCCAAAACGATAGTCCCCATGTCGGACTATCCAAAACGATAGTAACCATGCCGGACTATCCAAAACGATAGTCCCCATGTCGGACTATCCAAAACGATAGTAACCATGCCGGACTATCCAAAACGATAGTCCCCATGACGGACTATCCAAAACGATAGTCCCCATGCCGGACTATCCTAAACGATAGTCAACATGGCGGACTATCCAAAACGATAGTCCCAATGCCGGACTATCCAAAACGATAGTCCCCATGTTGGACTATTCAAAACGATAGTCCCCATGCCGGATTATCCAAAACGATAGTCCCCATGCCGGACGATCCAAAACGATAGTCCCAATGCCGGACTATCCAAAACGATAGTCCCCATGCCGGACTATCCAAAACAATAGTCCCAATGCCGGACTATCCAAAACGATAGTCCCCATGCCGGACTATATAAAACGATAGTCCCAATGCCGTAATATCCAAAACGATAGTCTTCATGTCGGACTATCCAAAACGATAGTCCCCATGCCGGACTATCCAAAACGATCGTCCCAATGACGGACTATCCAAAACGATAGTCCCAGTGCCGAACTATCCAAAACGATAGTCCCAATGCCGGACTATCCAAAACGATAGCCCCCCTGCCGGACTATCCAAAACGATAGTCCCCATGTCAGACTATCCAAAACGATCGTCAACATGCCGGACTATCCAAAACGATAGTCTCCATGCCGGACTATCCAAAACGATAGTACCATGCCGGACTATCCAAAACGATAGTCCCCATGCCGGACTATCCAAAACGATAGTCCCCATGCCGGACAATCCAAAACGATAGTCCCCATGCCGGACTATCCAAAACGATAGTCCCCATGCCGGACTATCCAAAACGATAGTCCCAATGCCGGACTATCCAAAACGATAGTCCCCATGCCGGACTATCCAAAACAATAGTCCCCATACCGGACTATCCAAAACGATAGTCCTCATGCCGGACTATCCAAAACGATAGTCCCAATGCCGGACTATCCAAAACGATAGTCCCCATGCCGGACTATCCAAAACGATAGTCCCCATGCCGGACTATCCAAAACGATAATCCCAATGCTGGACTATCCAAAACGATAATCCCAATGCCAGACTATTAAAAACGATAGTCCCCATGCCAGACTATCCAAAACGATAGTCCCCACTCCGGACTATCCAAAACGATAGTCCCCATGCCGGACTATCCAAAACGATAGTCCCCATGCCAGACTATGCAAAACGATATTTTCCATGCCGGACCATCCAAAACGATAGTCCCCATGTCGGACCATCCAAAACGATAGTCCCCATGTCGGACTATCCAAAACGATAGTCCCCATGCCGGACTATCCAAAACGATAGTCCCCATGTCGGACTATCCAAAACGATAGTAACCATGCCGGACTATCCAAAACGATAGTCCCCATGCCGGACTATCCAAAACGATAGTCCCCATGCCGGACTATCCAAAACGATAGTCCCCATGCCGGACTATCCTAAACGATAGTCAACATTCCGGACTATCCAAAACGATAGTCCCAATGCCGGACTATCCAAAACGATAGTCCCCATGTTGGACTATTCAAAACGATAGTCCCCATGTCGGACTATCCAAAACGATAGTCCCCATGCCAGGCTATGCAAAACGATATTTTCCATGCCGGACCATCCAAAACGATAGTCCCCATGTCGGACCATCCAAAACGATAGTCCCCATGTCGGACTATCCAAAACGATAGTCCCCATGCCGGACTATCCAAAACGATAGTCCCCATGTCGGACTATCCAAAACGATAGTAACCATGCCGGACTATCCAAAACGATAGTCCCCATGCCGGACTATCCAAAACGATAGTCCCCATGCCGGACTATCCTAAACGATAGTCAACATGCCGGGCTATCCAAAACGATAGTCCCAATGCCGGACTATCCAAAACGATAGTCCCCATGTTGGACTATTAAAAACGATAGTCCCCATGCCGGACTATCCAAAACGATAGTCCCCATGCCGGACTATCCAAAACGATAGTCCCCATGCCGGACTATCTAAAACGATAGTCCCAATGCCGGACTATCCAAAACGATAGTCCCAATGCCGGACTATCCAAAACGATAGTCCCCATGCCGGACTATATAAAACGATAGTCCCAATGCCGTAATATCCAAAACGATAGTCTTCATGTCGCACTATCCAAAACGATAGTCCCCATGCCGGACTATCCAAAACGATCGTCCCAATGACGGACTATCCAAAACGATAGTCCCAATGCCGGACTATCCAAAACGATAGTCCCAATGCCGGACTATCCAAAACGATAGCCCCCCTGCCGGACTATCCAAAACGATAGTCCCATGTCAGACTATCCAAAACGATTGTCAACATCCCGGACTATCCAAAACGATAGTCTCCATGCCGGACTATCCAAAACGATAGTACCATGCCGGACTATCCAAAACGATAGTCCCCATGCCGGACTATCCAAAACGATAGTCCCCATGCCGGACTATCCAAAACGATAGTCCCAATGCCGGACTATCCAAAACGATAGTCCCCATGCCGGACTATCCAAAACGATAGTCCCAATGCCGGACTATCCAAAACGATAGTCCCCATGCCGGACTATCCAAAACGATAGTCCCCATGCCGGACTATCCAAAACGATAATCCCAATGCTGGACTATCCAAAACGATAGTCCCAATGCCAGACTATTAAAAACGATAGTCCCCATGCCGGACAATCCAAGACGATAGTCCCCATGCCGGACTATCCAAAACGATAGTCCCCATGCCGGACTATCCTAAACGATAGTCCCCATGTCGGACCATCCAAAACGATAGTCCCCATGTCGGACTATCCAAAACGATAGTCCCCATGCCGGACTATCCAAGACGACAGTCCCCATGTCGGACTATCCAAAACGATAGTAACCATGCCGGACTATCCAAAACGATAGTTCCCATGCCGGACTATGCAAAACGATATTTTCCATGCCGGACTATCCAAAACAATAGTCCCCATGTCGGACCATCCAAAACGATAGTCCCCATGTCGGACTATCCAAAACGATAGTCCCCATGCCGGACAATCCAAGACGATAGTCCCCATGTCGGACTATCCAAAACGATAGTAACCATGCCGGACTATCCAAAACGATAGTCCCCATGCCGGACTATCCAAAACGATAGTCCCCATGTCGGACAATCCAAAACGATAGTCCCCATGCCAGACTATTCAAAACCATAGTCCCCATGCCAGACTATCCAAAACGATAGTCCCCATGTCGGACTATCTAAAACGATAGTCCCCCTGCCGGACTATCCAAAACGATAGTCCCCATGTCAGACTATCCAAAACGATAGTCTTCATGCCGGACTATCCAAAACGATAGTACCATGCCGGACTATCCAAAACGATAGTCCCCATGTCGGACAATCCAAAACGATAGTCCCCATGCCAGACTATTCAAAACGATAGTCCCCATGCCAGACTATCCAAAACGATAGTCCCCATGTCGGACTATCCAAAACGATAGCCCCCATGCCGGACTATCCAAAACGATAGTCCCCATGCCAGACTATGGAAAACGATATTTTCCATGCCGGACCATCTAAAACGATAGTCCCCATGTCGGACCATCCAAAACGATAGTCCCCATGTCGGACCATCCAAAACGATAGTCCCCATGCCGGACTATTCAAAACGATAGTCCCCATGTCGGACTATCCAAAACGATAGTAACCATGCCGGACTATCCAAAACGATAGTCCCCATGCCGGACTATCCAAAACGATAGTCCCCATGCCGGACTATCCTAAACGATAGTCAACATGGCGGACTATCCAAAACGATAGTCCCAATGCCGGACTATCCAAAACGATAGTCCCCATGTTGGACTATTCAAAACGATAGTCCCCATGCCGGACTATCCAAAACGATAGTCCCTATGCTGGACTATCCAAAACGATAGTCCCCATGCCTGACTATCCAAAACGATAGTCCACATGCCGGACTATCCAAAACGATAGTCCACATGCCGGACTATCCAAAACGATAGTCCCCTTGCCGGACTATCCTAATCGATAGTCCCCATGCCGGACTATCCAAAACGATAGTCCCCATGCCGGACTATCCTAAACGATAGTCAACATGCCGGACTATCCAAAACGATAGTTCCCATGCCGGACTATCCAAAACGATAGTCCCCATGCTTGACTATCCTAAACGATAGTCAACATGCCGGACTATCCAAAACGATAGTCCCAATGCCGGATTACCAAAAACGATAGTCCCCATGCCGGACTATCCAAAACGATAGTCCCCATGCCGGACTATCCAAAACGATAGTCCCAATGCCGGACTATCCAAAACGATAGTCCCCATGCCGGACTATCTAAAACGATAGTCCCCATGCCGGACTATCCAAAACGATAGTACCCATGCCGGACTATATAAAACGATAGTCCCAATGCCGGACTATCCAAAACGATAGTCTTCATGTCGGACTATCCAAAACGATAGTCCCCATGCCGGACTATCCAAAACGATAGTCCCCATGCCGGACTATCCTAAACGATAGTCAACATGGCGGACTATCCAAAACGATAGTCCCAATGCCGGACTATCCAAAACGATAGTCCCCATGTTGGACTATTCAAAACGATAGTCCCCATGCCGGACTATCCAAAACAATAGTCCCCATGCCGGACGATCCAAAACGATAGTCCCAATGCCGGACTATCCAAAACGATAGTCCCCATGCCGGACTATCCAAAACAATAGTCCCAATACCGGACTATCCAAAACGATAGTCCCCATGCCGGACTATATAAAACGATAGTCCCAATGCCGTAATATCCAAAACGATAGTCTTCATGTCGGACTATCCAAAACGATAGTCCCCATGCCGGACTATCCAAAACGATCGTCCCAATGACGGACTATCCAAAAGGATAGTCCCAGTGCCGGACTATCCAAAACGATAGTCCCAATGCCGGACTATCCAAAACGATAGCCCCCCTGCCGGACTATCCAAAACGATAGTCCCCATGTCAGACTATCCAAAACGATTGTCAACATGCCGGACTATCCAAAACGATAGTCTCCATGTCGGACTATCCAAAACGATAGTACCATGCCGGACTATCCAAAACGATAGTCCCCATGCCGGACTATCCAAAACGATAGTCCCCATGCCGGACTATCCAAAACGATAGTCCCAATGCCGGACTATCCAAAACGATAGTCCCCAGGCCGGACTATCCAAAACGATAGTCCCCATGCCGGACTATCCAAAACGATAGTCCTCATTCCGGACTATCCAAAACGATAGTCCCAATGCCGGACTATCCAAAACGATAGTCCCCATGCCGGACTATCCAAAACGATAGTCCCCATGCCGGACTATCCAAAACGATAATCCCAATGCTGGACTATCCAAAACGATAGTCCCAATGCCAGACTATTAAAAACGATAGTCCCCATGCCGGACTATCCAAAACGATAGTCCCCATGGCGGACTATCCAAAACGATAGTCCCCATGGCGGACTATCCAAAACGATAGTCCCCATGCTGGACTATCCAAAACGATAGTCCCCATGCCTGACTATCCAAAACGATAGTCCACATGCCGGACTATCCAAAACGATAGTCCACATGCCGGACTATCCAAAACGATAGTCCCCTTGCCGGACTATCCTAAACGATAGTCCCCATGCCGGACTATCCAAAACGATAGTCCCCATGCCGGACTATCCTAAACGATAGTCAACATGCCGGACTATCCAAAAGGATAGTTCCCATGCCGGACTATCCAAAACGATAGTCCCCATGCTTGACTATCCTAAACGATAGTCAACATGCCGGACTATCCAAAACGATAGTCCCAATGCCGGATTACCAAAAACGATAGTCCCCATGCCGGACTATCCAAAACGATAGTCCCCATGCCGGACTATCCAAAACGATAGTCCCAATGCCGGACTATCCAAAACGATAGTCCCCATGCCGGACTATAAAACGATAGTCCCCATGCCGGACTATCCAAAACGATAGTACCCATGCCGGACTATATAAAACGATAGTCCCAATGCCGGACTATCCAAAACGATAGTCTTCATGTCGGACTATCCAAAACGATAGTCCCCATGCCGGACTATCCAAAACGATCGTCCCAATGACGGACTATCCAAAACGATAGTCCCGATGCCGGACTATCCAAAACGATAGTCCACATGCCGGACTATCCAAAACGATAGTCCACATGCCGGACTATCCAAAACGATAATCCCCATGCCGGACTATCCAAAACGATAGTCCCAATGCCGGACTATCCAAAACGATAGTCCCCATGCCGGACTATCCTAAACGATAGTCAACATGCCGGACTATCCAAAACGATAGTCCCCATGCCGGACTATCCAAAACGATAGTCCCCATGCCGGACTATCCTAAACGTTAGTCAACATGCCGGACTATCCAAAACGATAGTCCCAATGCCGGACTACAAAAAACGATAGTTCCCATGTTGGACTATCCAAAACGATAGTACCATGCCGGACTATCCAAAACGATAGTCCCAATGCCGGACTATCCAAAACGATAGTCCCCATGCCGGACTATCTAAAACGATAGTCCCCATGCCGGACTATCCAAAACGATAGTACCCATGCCGGACTATATAAAACGATAGTCCCCATGTTGGACTATTCAAAACGATAGTCCCCATGCCGGACTATCCAAAACGATAGTCCCCATGCCGGACGATCCAAAACGATAGTCCCAATGCCGGACTATCCAAAACGATAGTCCCCATGCCGGACTATCCAAAACAATAGTCCCAATGCCGGACTATCCAAAACGATAGTCCCCATGCCGGACTATATAAAACGATAGTCCCAATGCCGTAATATCCAAAACGATAGTCTTCATGTCGGACTATCCAAAACGATAGTCCCCATGCCGGACTATCCAAAACGATCGTCCCAATGACGGACTATCCAAAAGGATAGTCCCAGTGCCGGACTATCCAAAACGATAGTCCCAATGCCGGACTATCCAAAACGATAGCCCCCTTGCCGGACTATCCAAAACGATAGTCCCCATGTCAGACTATCCAAAACGATTGTCAACATGCCGGACTATCCAAAACGATAGTCTCCATGTCGGACTATCCAAAACGATAGTACCATGCCGGACTATCCAAAACGATAGTCCCCATGCCGGACTATCCAAAACGATAGTCCCCATGCCGGACTATCCAAAACGATAGTCCCAATGCCGGACTATCCAAAACGATAGTCCCCATGCCGGACTATCCAAAACGATAGTCCCCATGCCGGACTATCCAAAACGATAGTCCTCATTCCGGACTATCCAAAACGATAGTCCCAATGCTGGACTATCCAAAACGATAGTCCCTATGCCGGACTATCCAAAACGATAGTCCCCATGCCGGACTATCCAAAACGATAATCCCAATGCTGGACTATCCAAAACGATAGTCCCAATGCCAGACTATTAAAAACGATAGTCCCCATGCCGGACTATCCAAAACGATAGTCCCCATGGCGGACTATCCAAAACGATAGTCCCCATGGCGGACTATCCAAAACGATAGTCCCCATGCTGGACTATCCAAAACGATAGTCCCCATGCCTGACTATCCAAAACGATAGTCCACATGCCGGACTATCCAAAACGATAGTCCACATGCCGGACTATCCAAAACGATAGTCCCCTTGCCGGACTATCCTAAACGATAGTCCCCATGCCGGACTATCCAAAACGATAGTCCCCATGCCGGACTATCCTAAACGATAGTCAACATGCCGGACTATCCAAAACGATAGTCCCCTTGCGGGACTATCCTAAACGATAGTCCCCATGCCGGACTATCCAAAACGATAGTCCCCATGCCGGACTATATAAAACGATAGTCCCAATGCCGTAATATCCAAAACGATAGTCTTCATGTCGGACTATCCAAAACGATAGTCCCCATGCCGGACTATCCAAAACGATCGTCCCAATGACGGACTATCCAAAAGGATAGTCCCAGTGCCGGACTATCCAAAACGATAGTCCCAATGCCGGACTATCCAAAACGATAGCCCCCCTGCCGGACTATCCAAAACGATAGTCCCCATGTCAGACTATCCAAAACGATTGTCAACATGCCGGACTATCCAAAACGATAGTCTCCATGTCGGACTATCCAAAACGATAGTACCATGCCGGACTATCCAAAACGATAGTCCCCATGCCGGACTATCCAAAACGATAGTCCCCATGCCGGACTATCCAAAACGATAGTCCCAATGCCGGACTATCCAAAACGATAGTCCCCATGCCGGACTATCCAAAACGATAGTCCCCATGCCGGACTATCCAAAACGATAGTCCTCATTCCGGACTATCCAAAACGATAGTCCCAATGCCGGACTATCCAAAACGATAGTCCCCATGCCGGACTATCCAAAACGATAGTCCCCATGCCGGACTATCCAAAACGATAATCCCAATGCTGGACTATCCAAAACGATAGTCCCAATGCCAGACTATTAAAAACGATAGTCCCCATGCCGGACTATCCAAAACGATAGTCCCCATGCCTGACTATCCAAAACGATAGTCCACATGCCGGACTATCCAAAAAGATAGTCCACATGCCGGACTATCCAAAACGATAGTCCCAATGCCAGACTATTAAAAACGATAGTCCCCATGCTGGACTATCCAAAACGATAGTCCCCATGCCTGACTATCCAAAACGATAGTCCACATGCCGGACTATCCAAAACGATAGTCCACATGCCGGACTATCCAAAACGATAGTCCCCTTGCCGGACTATCCTAAACGATAGTCCCCATGCCGGACTATCCAAAACGATAGTCCCCATGCCGGACTATCCTAAACGATAGTCAACATGCCGGACTATCCAAAACGATAGTTCCCATGCCGGACTATCCAAAACGATAGTCCCCATGCTTGACTATCCTAAACGATAGTCAACATGCCGGACTATCCAAAACGATAGTCCCAATGCCGGATTACCAAAAACGATAGTCCCCATCCTGGATTACCAAAAACGATAGTCCCCATGCCGGACTATCCAAAACGATAGTCCCCATGCCGGACTATCCAAAACGATAGTCCCAATGCCAGACTATCCAAAACGATAGTCCCCATGCCGGACTATCTAAAACGATAGTCCCCATGCCGGACTATCCAAAACGATAGTACCCATGCCGGACTATATAAAACGATAGTCCCAATGCCGGACTATCCAAAACGATAGTCTTCATGTCGGACTATCCAAAACGATAGTCCCCATGCCGGACTATCCAAAACGATCGTCCCAATGACGGACTATCCAAAACGATAGTCCCGATGCCGGACTATCCAAAACGATAGTCCACATGCCGGACTATCCAAAACGATAGTCCACATGCCGGACTATCCAAAACGATAATCCCCATGCCGGACTATCCAAAACGATAGTCCCAATGCCGGACTATCCAAAACGATAGTCCCCATGCCGGACTATCCTAAACGATAGTCAACATGCCGGACTATCCAAAACGATAGTCCCCATGCCGGACTATCCAAAACGATAGTCCCCATGCCGGACTATCCTAAACGTTAGACAACATGCCGGACTATCCAAAACGATAGTCCCAATGCCGGACTACAAAAAACGATAGTTCCCATGTTGGACTATCCAAAACGATAGTTCCATGCCGGACTATCCAAAACGATAGTCCCCATGCCGGACTATCCAAAACGATAGTCCTCATGCCGGACTATCCAAAACGATAGTCCCAATGCCGGACTATCCAAAACGATAGTCCCCATGCCGGACTATCCAAAACGATAGTCCCCATGCCGGACTATCCAAAACGATAATCCCAATGCTGGACTATCCAAAACGATAGCCCCAATGCCAGACTATAAAAACCATAGTCCCCATGCCGGACTATCCAAGACGATAGTCCCCATGGCGGACAATCCAAAACGATAGTCCCCATGCTGGACTATCCAAAACGATAGTCTCCATGCCTGACTATCCAAAACGATAGTCAACATGCCGGACTATCTAAAACGATGACCCCATGCCGGACTATCCAAAACGATAGTCCCCATGCCGGACTATGCAAAACTAAATTTTCCATGCCGGACTATCCAAAACAATAGTCCCCATGTCGGACTATCCATAACGATAGTCCTTATGCCGGACTATCCAAGACGATAGTCTCCATGTCGGACTATCCAAAACGATAGTAACCATGCCGGACTATCCA
The DNA here is from genome assembly GCA_030545055.2 of Neoaliturus tenellus. Lineage (NCBI taxonomy): Eukaryota > Metazoa > Arthropoda > Insecta > Hemiptera > Cicadellidae > Neoaliturus > Neoaliturus tenellus. The sequence goes on from JAQYXR010000581.1 coordinate 33,997, forward strand.
AAACGATAGTCCCCATGCCGGACTATCCAAAACGATAGTCCCCATGTCGGACAATCCAAAACGATAGTCCCCATGCCAGACTATTCAAAACCATAGTCCCCATGCCAGACTATCCAAAACGATAGTCCCCATGTCGGACTATCTAAAACGATAGTCCCCCTGCCGGACTATCCAAAACGATAGTCCCCATGTCAGACTATCCAAAACGATAGTCTCCATGCCGGACTATCCAAAACGATAGTACCATGCCGGACTATCCAAAACGATAGTCCCCATGTCGGCTAATCCAAAACGATAGTCCCCATGCCAGACTATTCAAAACGATAGTCCCCATGCCAGACTATCCAAAACGATAGTCCCCATGCCAGACTATCCAAAACGATAGTCCCCATGTCGGACTATCCAAAACGATAGCCCCCATGCCGGACTATCCAAAACGATAGTCCCCATGCCAGACTATGCAAAACGATATTTTCCATGCCGGACCATCTAAAACGATAGTCCCCATGTCGGACCATCCAAAATGATAGTCCCCATGTCGGACTATCCAAAACGATAGTCCCCATGCCGGACTATCCAAAACGATAGTCCCCATGTCGGACTATCCAAAACGATAGTAACCATGCCGGACTATCCAAAACGATAGTCCCCATGCCGGACTATCCAAAACGATAGTCCCCATGCCGGACTATCCTAAACGATAGTCCCCATGCCGGACTATCCTAAACGATAGTCAACATGGCGGACTATCCAAAACGATAGTCCCAATGCCGGACTATCCAAAACGATAGTCCCCATGTTGGACTATTCAAAACGTTAGTCCCCATGCCGGACTATCCAAAACGATAGTCCCCATGCCGGACGATCCAAAACGATAGTCCTAATGCCGGACTATCCAAAACGATAGTCCCCATGCCGGACTATCCAAAACAATAGTCCCAATGCCGGACTATCCAAAACGATAGTCCCCATGCCGGACTATATAAAACGATAGTCCCAATGCCGTAATATCCAAAACGATAGTCTTCATGTCGGACTATCCAAAACGATAGTCCCCATGCCGGACTATCCAACACGATCGTCCCAATGACGGACTATCCAAAACGATAGTCCCAGTGCCGGACTATCCAAAACGATAGTCCCAATGCCGGACTATCCAAAACGATAGCCCCCCTGCCGGACTATCCAAAACGATAGTCCCCATGTCAGACTATCCAAAATGATTATCAACATGCCGGACTATCCAAAACGATAGTCTCCATGCTGGACTATCCAAAACAATAGTACCATGCCGGACTATCCAAAACGATAGTCCCCATGCCGGACTATATAAAACGATAGTCCCAATGCCGTAATATCCAAAACGATAGTCTTCATGTCGGACTATCCAAAACGATAGTCCCCATGCCGGACTATCCAAAACGATCGTCCCAATGACGGACTATCCAAAAGGATAGTCCCAGTGCCGGACTATCCAAAACGATAGTCCCAATGCCGGACTATCCAAAACGATAGCCCCCCTGCCGGACTATCCAAAACGATAGTCCCCATGTCAGACTATCCAAAACGATTGTCAACATGCCGGACTATCCAAAACGATAGTCTCCATGTCGGACTATCCAAAATGATAGTACTATGCCGGACTATCCAAAACGATAGTCCCCATGCCGGACTATCCAAAACGATAGTCCCCATGCCGGACTATCCAAAACGATAGTCCCAATGCCGGACTATCCAAAACGATAGTCCCCATGCCGGACTATCCAAAACGATAGTCCCCATGCCGGACTATCCAAAACGATAGTCCTCATTCCGGACTATCCAAAACGATAGTCCCAATGCCGGACTATCCAAAACGATAGTCCCCATGCCGGACTATCCAAAACGATAGTCCCCATGCCGGACTATCCAAAACGATAATCCCAATGCTGGACTATCCAAAACGATAGTCCCAATGCCAGACTATTAAAAACGATAGTCCCCATGCCGGACTATCCAAAACGATAGTCCCCATGCCTGACTATCCAAAACGATAGTCCACATGCCGGACTATCCAAAAAGATAGTCCACATGCCGGACTATCCAAAACGATAGTCCCAATGCCAGACTATTAAAAACGATAGTCCCCATGCTGGACTATCCAAAACGATAGTCCCCATGCCTGACTATCCAAAACGATAGTCCACATGCCGGACTATCCAAAACGATAGTCCACATGCCGGACTATCCAAAACGATAGTCCACATGCCGGACTATCCAAAACGATAGTCCCCTTGCCGGACTATCCTAAACGATAGTCCCCATGCCGGACTATCCAAAACGATAGTCCCCATGCCGGACTATCCTAAACGATAGTCAACATGCCGGACTATCCAAAACGATAGTTCCCATGCCGGACTATCCAAAACGATAGTCCCCATGCTTGACTATCCTAAACGATAGTCAACATGCCGGACTATCCAAAACGATAGTCCCAATGCCGGATTACCAAAAACGATAGTCCCCATGCCGGATTACCAAAAACGATAGTCCCCATGCCGGACTATCCAAAACGATAGTCCCCATGCCGGACTATCCAAAACGATAGTCCCAATGCCAGACTATCCAAAACGATAGTCCCCATGCCGGACTATCTAAAACGATAGTCCCCATGCCGGACTATCCAAAACGATAGTACCCATGCCGGACTATATAAAACGATAGTCCCAATGCCGGACTATCCAAAACGATAGTCTTCATGTCGGACTATCCAAAACGATAGTCCCCATGCCGGACTATCCAAAACGATCGTCCCAATGACGGACTATCCAAAACGATAGTCCCGATGCCGGACTATCCAAAACGATAGTCCACATGCCGGACTATCCAAAACGATAGTCCACATGCCGGACTATCCAAAACGATAATCCCCATGCCGGACTATCCAAAACGATAGTCCCAATGCCGGACTATCCAAAACGATAGTCCCCCATGCCGGACTATCCTAAACGATAGTCAACATGCCGGACTATCCAAAACGATAGTCCCCATGCCGGACTATCCAAAACGATAGTCCCCATGCCGGACTATCCTAAACGTTAGACAACATGCCGGACTATCCAAAACGATAGTCCCAATGCCGGACTACAAAAAACGATAGTTCCCATGTTGGACTATCCAAAACGATAGTTCCATGCCGGACTATCCAAAACGATAGTCCCCCATGCCGGACTATCCAAAACGATAGTCCTCATGCCGGACTATCCAAAACGATAGTCCCAATGCCGGACTATCCAAAACGATAGTCCCCATGCCGGACTATCCAAAACGATAGTCCCCATGCCGGACTATCCAAAACGATAATCCCAATGCTGGACTATCCAAAACGATAGCCCCAATGCCAGACTATAAAAACCATAGTCCCCATGCCGGACTATCCAAGACGATAGTCCCCATGGCGGACAATCCAAAACGATAGTCCCCATGCTGGACTATCCAAAACGATAGTCTCCATGCCTGACTATCCAAAACGATAGTCAACATGCCGGACTATCTAAAACGATGACCCCATGCCGGACTATCCAAAACGATAGTCCCCATGCCGGACTATGCAAAACTAAATTTTCCATGCCGGACTATCCAAAACAATAGTCCCCATGTCGGACTATCCATAACGATAGTCCTTATGCCGGACTATCCAAGACGATAGTCTCCATGTCGGACTATCCAAAACGATAGTAACCATGCCGGACTATCCAAAACGATAGTCCCCATGCCGGACTATCCAAAACGATAGTCCCCATGTCGGACAATCCAAAACGATAGTCCCCATGCCAGACTATTCAAAACCATAGTCCCCATGCCAGACTATCCAAAACGATAGTCCCCATGTCGGACTATCTAAAACGATAGTCCCCCTGCCGGACTATCCAAAACGATAGTCCCCATGTCAGACTATCCAAAACGATAGTCTCCATGCCGGACTATCCAAAACGATAGTACCATGCCGGACTATCCAAAACGATAGTCCCCATGTCGGCTAATCCAAAACGATAGTCCCCATGCCAGACTATTCAAAACGATAGTCCCCATGCCAGACTATCCAAAACGATAGTCCCCATGCCAGACTATCCAAAACGATAGTCCCCATGTCGGACTATCCAAAACGATAGCCCCCATGCCGGACTATCCAAAACGATAGTCCCCATGCCAGACTATGCAAAACGATATTTTCCATGCCGGACCATCTAAAACGATAGTCCCCATGTCGGACCATCCAAAATGATAGTCCCCATGTCGGACTATCCAAAACGATAGTCCCCATGCCGGACTATCCAAAACGATAGTCCCCATGTCGGACTATCCAAAACGATAGTAACCATGCCGGACTATCCAAAACGATAGTCCCCATGCCGGACTATCCAAAACGATAGTCCCCATGCCGGACTATCCTAAACGATAGTCCCCATGCCGGACTATCCTAAACGATAGTCAACATGGCGGACTATCCAAAACGATAGTCCCAATGCCGGACTATCCAAAACGATAGTCCCCATGTTGGACTATTCAAAACGTTAGTCCCCATGCCGGACTATCCAAAACGATAGTCCCCATGCCGGACGATCCAAAACGATAGTCCTAATGCCGGACTATCCAAAACGATAGTCCCCATGCCGGACTATCCAAAACAATAGTCCCAATGCCGGACTATCCAAAACGATAGTCCCCATGCCGGACTATATAAAACGATAGTCCCAATGCCGTAATATCCAAAACGATAGTCTTCATGTCGGACTATCCAAAACGATAGTCCCCATGCCGGACTATCCAACACGATCGTCCCAATGACGGACTATCCAAAACGATAGTCCCAGTGCCGGACTATCCAAAACGATAGTCCCAATGCCGGACTATCCAAAACGATAGCCCCCCTGCCGGACTATCCAAAACGATAGTCTCCATGTCAGACTATCCAAAATGATTATCAACATGCCGGACTATCCAAAACGATAGTCTCCATGCTGGACTATCCAAAACGATAGTACCATGCCGGACTATCCAAAACGATAGTCCCCATGCCGGACTATCCAAAACGATAGTCCCCATGCCGGACTATCCAAAACGATAGTCCCAATGCCGGACTATCCAAAACGATAGTCCCCATGCCGGACTATCCAAAACGATAGTCCCCATGCCAGACTATCCAAAACGATAGTCCTCATGCCGGACTATCCAAAACGATAGTCCCAATGCCGGACTATCCAAAACGATAGTCCCCATGCCGGACTATCCAAAATGATAGTCCCCATGCCGGACTATCCAAAACGATAATCCCAATGCTGGACTATCCAAAACGATAGTCCCAATGCCAGACTATTAAAAACGATAGTCCCCATGCCGGACTATCCAAAACGATAGTCTCCATGGCGGACTATCCAAAACGATAGTCCCCATGCTGGACTATCCAAAACGATAGTCCCCATGCCTGACTATCAAAAACGATAGTCCACATGCCGGACTATCCAAAACGATAGTCCACATGCCGGACTATCCAAAACGATAGTCCCCATGCCGGACTATCCAAAACGATAGTCCCCATGCCGGACTATCCTAAACGATAGTCAACATGCCGGACTATCCAAAACGATAGTCCCCATGCCGGATCATCCAAAACGATAGTCCCCATGCTTGACTATCCTAAACGATAGTCAACATGCCGGACTATCCAAAACGATAATCCCAATGCCGGACTACCAAAAACGATAGTCCCCATATTGGACTATCCAAAACGATATTCCCCATGCCGGACTATCCAAAACGATAGTCCCCATGCCGGACTATCCAAAACGATAGTCCCAATGCCGGACTATCCAAAACGATAGTCCCCATGCCGGACTATCTTAAACGATAGTCCCCATGCCGGACTATCCAAAACAATAGTCCCCATGCCTGACTATATAAAACGATAGTCCCAATGCCGGACTATCCAAAACGATAGTCTTCATGTCGGACTATCCAAAACGATAGTCCCCATGCCGGACTATCCAAAACGATAGTCCCCATGCCGGACTATTTAAAACGATAGTCCCCATGCCGGACTATCCAAAACGATAGTCAACATGCCGGACTATCCGAAACGATAGTCCCAATGCCGGACTATCCAAAACGATAGTCCCCATGTCGGACTATCCAAAACGATAGTCCATATGCCGGACTATCCAAAACGATAGTCCCCATGCCGGACTATCAAAAACGGTAGTCCCCATGCCAGACTATCCAAAACGATAGTCCCAATGCCTGACTATTCAAAACGATAGTCCCCATGCCGGACTATTCAAAACAATAGTCCCCACGCCGGACTATCCAAAACGGTAGTCCCCATGCCGGACTATCCAAAACGATAGTCAACATGCCGGACTATCCAAAACGATAGTCAACATGATGGACCATCCAAAACGATAGTCAACATGCGGGACTATCCAAAACGATAGTCTCCATGCCGGACTATCCAAAACGATAGTCCCATGCCGGACTCTCCAAAACGATAGTCCACATGCCAGACTATCCAAAACGATAGTCCACATGCCGGACTATCCAAAACGATAGTCCCCATGCCGGACTTTCCAAAACGATAGTCCCTATGCTTAACTATTTAAAACAATAGTCCCCATGCCGGACTATCCAAAACGATAGTCCACATGCCAGACTATCCAAAACGATAGTCCACATGCCGGACTATCCAAAACGATAGTCCCCATGCCGGACTTTCCAAAACGATAGTCCCCATGCCGGACTATCCAAAACGATAGTCCCCATGCCGGACTATCCTAAACGATAGTCAACATGCCGGACTATCCAAAACGATAGTCCAAATGCCGGACTATCCAAAACGATAGTCCCCATGTTGGACTATCCAAAACGATAGTCCCCATACCGGACTATCCAAAACGATAGTCCCCATGCCGGACTATCCAAAACGATAGTCCCAATGCTGGACTATCCAAAACGATAGTTCCCATGGCGGACTATCCAAAACGATAGTCCCCATGCCGGACTATCCAAAACGATAGTCCCCATGCCGAACTATATAAAACGATAGTCCCAATGCCGGACTATCCAAAACGATAGTCTTCATGTCGGACTATCCAAAACGATAGTCCCCATGCCGGACTATCCGAAACGATCGTCCCAATGACGGACTATCCAAAATGATAGTCCCAATGCCGGACTATCCAAAACGATAGCCCCCCTGCGGACTATCTAAAACGATAGTCCCCATGTCAGACTATCCAAAACGATTGTCCCCATGCCGGACTATCCAAAACGATAGTCCCCATGCCGGGCTATCCACAACGATAGTCCCCATGCCGGACTATCCAAAACGATAGTCCCCATGTCGGACTAACCAAAACGATAGTGCCCATGCCGGACTATCCAAAACGAAAGTCCCTATGCCGGACTATCCAAAACGGTAGTCCCCATGCCGGACTATCCAAAACGATGGTCAACATGCCGGACTATACAAAACGATAGTCAACATGCCGGACTATCCAAAACGATAGTCTCCATGCCGGACTATCCAAAACGATAGTCCCCATGCCGGACTATCCACAACGATAGTCCCCATGCCTGACTATTCAAAACGATAGTCTCCATGCCGGACTATCCAAAACGATAGTCCCCATGCCGGACTATCCAAAACGATAGTCCCAATGCCTGACTATTCAAAACGATAGTCCCATGCCGGACTATTCAAAACAATAGTCCCCATGCCGGACTATCCAAAACGGTAGTCCACATGCCGGACTATCCAAAACGATAGTCAACATGCCGGACTATCCAAAACGATAGTCAACATGCCGGACTATCCAAAACGATAGTCAACATGCCGGACTATCCAAAACGATAGTCTCCATGCCGGACTATCCAAAACGATAGTCCCATGCCGGACTATCCAAAACGATAGTCCCAATGCCGGACTATCCAAAACGATAGTCCCCAGCCGGGCTATCCAAAACGATAGTCCCAATGCCGGACTATCTAAAACGATAGTCCCCATGCCGGACTATCCAAAACGATAGCCCCATGCCGGACTATCCAAAACGATAGTGCACATGCTGGACTATCCAAAACGATAGTCAACATGCCGGACTATCCAAAACGATAGTCTCCATGCCGAACTATCCAAAACGATGGTCCCATGCCGGACTATCCAAAACGATAGTCCCCATGTCAGACTATCCTAAACGATAGTCAACATGCCGGACTATCCAAAACGATAGTCCCCATGCCGGACTATCCAAAACGATAGTCCCCATGTCAGACTATCCAAAACGATAGTCCCCATGTCAGACTATCCAAAACGATAGTGCCCATGCCGGACTATCCAAAACGATAGTCCCCATGCCGGACTATCCAAAACGGTAGTCCCCATGCCGGACTATCCAAAACGATAGTCAACATGCCGGACTATACAAAACGATAGTCAACATGCCGGACTATCCAAAACGATAGTCTCCATGCCGGACTATCCAAAACGATAGTCCCATGCCGGACTATCCAAAACGATAGTCTCCATGCCGGTATATCCACAACGATAGTCCCCATGCCGGACTATCCAAAACGATAGTCCCAATGCCGGACTACCCTAAACGATAGTCAACATGAAAGACTATCCAAAACGATAGTCCCAATGCCGGACTATCCAAAACGATAGTCCCCATGTTGGACTATCCAAAACGATAGTCCCCATGCCGGACTATCCAAAACGATAGTCCCCATGCCGGACTATCCAAAACTATAGTCAACATGCCGGACTATCCAAAACGATAGTCAACATGCCGGACTATCCAAAACGATAGTCTCCATGCCGGACTATCCAAAACGATAGTCCCATGCCGGACTATCCAAAACGATAGTCCCCATGCCGGACTATCCACAACGATAGTCCCCATGCCGGACTATCCAAAACGATAGTCAACATGCCGGACTATCCAAAACGATAGTCAATATGCCGGACTATCCAAAACGATAGTCCCCATGCCGGACTATCCAAAATGATAGTCCCCATGCCGTACTATCCAAAACGATAGTCCCATGCCGGACTATCCAAAACGATAGTCCCATGCCGGACTATCCAAAACGATAGTCCCCATGCCGGACTATCCAAAACGATGACCCCATGCCGGACTATCCAAAACGATAGTCCCCATGCCGGACTATCCAAAACGATAGTCCCCATGTCGGACTAACCAAAACGATAGTGCCCATGCCGGACTATCCAAAACGAAAGTCCCCATGCCGGACTATCCAAAACGATTGTCCCCATGCCGGACTATCCAAAACGATAGTCCCCATGCCGGACTATCCAAAACGATAGTCAACATGCCGGACTATCCAAAACGATAGTCTCCATGCCGGACTATCCAAAACGATAGTCCCATGCCGGACTATCCAAAACGATAGTCCCAATGCCGGGACTATCCAAAACGATAGTCCCCAGCCGGGCTATCCAAAACGATAGTCCCAATACCGGACTATCTAAAACGATAGTCCCCATGCCGGACTATCCAAAACGATAGCCCCATGCCGGACTATCCAAAACGATAGTGCACATGCTGGACTATCCAAAACGATAGTCAACATGCCGGGACTATCCAAAACGATAGTCTCCATGCCGAACTATCCAAAACGATGGTCCCATGCCGGACTATCCAAAACGATAGTCCCCATGTCAGACTATCCTAAACGATAGTCAACATGCCGGACTATCCAAAACGATAGTCCCCATGCCGGACTATCCAAAACGATAGTCCCCATGTCAGACTATCCAAAACGATAGTGCCCATGCCAGACTATCCAAAACGATAGTCCCCATGCCGGACTATCCAAAACGGTAGTCCCCATGCCGGACTATCCAAAACGATAGTCAACATGCCGGACTATACAAAACGATAGTCAACATGCCGGACTATCCAAAACGATAGTCTCCATGCCGGACTATCCAAAACGATAGTCCCATGCCGGACTATCCAAAACGATAGTCCCCATGTCAGACTATCCAAAACGATAGTGCCCATGCTGGACTATCCAAAACGATAGTCCCCATGCCGGACTATCCAAAACGGTAGTCCCCATGCCGGACTATCCAAAACGATAGTCAACATGCCGGACTATACAAAACGATAGTCAACATGCCGGACTATTCAAAACGATAGTCTCCATGCCGGTATATCCACAACGATAGTCCCCATGCCGGACTATCCAAAACGATAGTCCCAATGCCGGACTATCCTAAACGATAGTCAACATGCCAGACTATCCAAAACGATAGTCCCAATGCCGGACTATCCAAAACGATAGTCCCCATGTTGGACTATCCAAAACGATAGTCCCCATGCCGGACTATCCAAAACGATAGTCCCCCATGCCGGACTATCCAAAACTATAGTCAACATGCCGGACTATCCAAAACGATAGTCAACATGCCGGACTATCCAAAACGATAGTCTCCATGCCGGACTATCCAAAACGATAGTCCCATGCCGGACTATCCAAAACGATAGTCCCCATGCCGGACTATCCAAAACGATAGTCCCCATGCCGGACTATCCAAAAAGATAGTCCCAATGCCGGACTATCCAAAACGATAGTTCCCATGCCGGACTATCCAAAACGATAGTCCCCATGCCGGACTATCCAAAACGATAGTCCCCATGCCGGACTATCCAAAACGATAGTCAACATGCCGGACTATCCAAAATGATAGTCAATATGCCGGACTATCCAAAGCGATAGTCCCCATGCCGGACTATCCAAAACAATAGTCCCCATGCCGTACTATTCAAAACGATAGTCAACATGCCGGACTATCCAAAACGATAGTCTCCATGCCGGCCTATCCAAAACGATAGTCCCCATGCGGACTATCCAAAAAGATAGTCCCAATGCCGGACTATCCAAAACGATAGTTCCCATGCCGGACTATCCAAAACGATAGTCCCCATGCCGGACTATCCAAAACGATAGTCCCCATGCCGGACTATCCAAAACGATAGTCCCCATGCCGGACTATCCAAAACGATAGTCCCCATGCCGGACTATTCAAAACGATAGTCCCCATGCCGGACTATCCAAAACGATAGTCCCCATCCTGGAATTTCCAAAACGATAGTCCCAATGCCGGACTATCCAAAACGATAGTCCCCATGCCGGACTATCCAAAACGATAGTCCCCATGCCTGACTATCCAAAACGATAGTCCCCATGCCGAACTATTTAAAACGATAGTCCCCATGCCGGACTATCCAAAACGATAGTCCACATGCCGGACTATCCAAAACGATAGTCCACATGCCGGACTATCCAAAACGATAGTCCCCATGCCGGACTATCCAAAACGATAGTCCCCATGCCGGACTATCCAAAACGATAGTCCCTATGCCGGACTATCCTAAACGATAGTCCCCATGCCGGACTATCCAAAACGATAGTCCCAATGCCGGACTATCCAAAACGATAGTCCCCATGCCGGACTATCCAAAACGATAGTCCCCATGCCGGACTATCCAAAACGATAGTCCCCATGCCGGACTATATAAAACGATAGTCCCAATGCCGGACTATCCAAAACGATAGTCTTTATGTCGGACTATCCAAAACGATAGTCCCCATGCCGGACTATCCAAAACGATCGTCCCAATGACGGACTATCCAAAACGATAGTCCCAATGCCGGACTATCCAAAAAGATAGCCCCCCCTGCCGGACTATCCAAAACGATAGTCCCCATGCCGGACTATCCAAAACGATAGTCCCCATGTCAGACTATCCAAAACGATAGTGCCCATGCCGGACTATCCAAAACGATAGTCCCCATGCCGGACTATCCAAAACGGTAGTCCCCATGCCGGACTATCCAAAACGATAGTCAACATGCCGGACTATACAAAACGATAGTCAACATGCCGGACTATCCAAAACGATAGTCTCCATGCCGGACTATCCAAAACGATAGTCCCATGCCGGACTATCCAAAACGATAGTCTCCATGCCGGTATATCCACAACGATAGTCCGCATGGGGACTATCGTTTTGGATAGTCCGGCATTGGGACTATCGTTTTGGATTGTCCGGCATGGGGACTTTCGTTTTAGATAGTCCGGCATGGGGACTATCTTTTTGGATAGTCCGGCATGGGGACTATCGTTTTGGATAGTCCGGCATGGGGACTATCCTTTTGGATAGTCCGGCATGGGGACTATCGTTTTGAATAGTCCGGCATGGGGACTATCGTTTTGGATAGTCCGGCATTAGGACTATCGTTTTGGATAGTCCGGCATAAGGACTATCGTTTTGGATAGTCTGGCATGGGGACTATAGTTTTGGATAGTCCGGCACAAGGACTATCGTTTTGGATAGTCCTGCATGGGGACTATCGTTTTAAATAGTCAGGCATGGGGACTATCGTTTTGGATAGTCAGGCATAGGGACTATCGTTTGGGATAGTCCGGCATGGGGACTATCGTTTTGGATAGTCCGGCATGGGGACTATCGTTTTAGATAGTCCGGCATGTTGACTATCGTTTTGGATAGTCAGGCATGGAGACTATCGTTTTGGATAGTCCAGCATGGGGACTATCGTTTTGGATTGTCCGCCATGGGGACTATCGTCTTGGATAGTCCGGCATGGGGACTATGGTTTTTATAGTCTGGCATTGGGGCTATCGTTTTGGATAGTCCAGCATTGGGATTATCGTTTTGGATAGTCCGGCATGGGGACTATCGTTTTGGATAGTCCGGCATGGGGACTATCGTTTTGGATAGTCCGGCATTGGGACTATCGTTTTGGATAGTCCCAATGCCGGACTATCCAAAACGATAGTCCCCATGCCGGACTATCCAAAACGATAGTCCCCATGCCGGACTATCCAAAACGATAATCCCAATGCTGGACTATCCAAAACGATAGCCCCAATGCCAGACTATAAAAACCATAGTCCCCATGCCGGACTATCCAAGACGATAGTCCCCATGGCGGACAATCCAAAACGATAGTCCCCATGCTGGACTATCCAAAACGATAGTCTCCATGCCTGACTATCCAAAACGATAGTCAACATGCCGGACTATCTAAAACGATGACCCCATGCCGGACTATCCAAAACGATAGTCCCCATGCCGGACTATGCAAAACTAAATTTTCCATGCCGGACTATCCAAAACAATAGTTCCCATGTCGGACTATCCATAACGATAGTCCTTATGCCGGACTATCCAAGACGATAGTCCCCATGTCGGACTATCCAAAACGATAGTTACCATGCCGGACTATCCAAAACGATAGTCCCCATGCCGGACTATCCAAAACGATAGTCCCCATGTCGGACAATCCAAAACGATAGTCCCCATGCCAGACTATTCAAAACCATAGTCCCCATGCCAGACTATCCAAAACGATAGTCCCCATGTCAGACTATCCAAAACGATAGTGCCCATGCCAGACTATCCAAAACGATAGTCCCCATGCCGGACTATCCAAAACGGTAGTCCCCATGCCGGACTATCCAAAACGATAGTCAACATGCCGGACTATACAAAACGATAGTCAACATGCCGGACTATCCAAAACGATAGTCTCCATGCCGGACTATCCAAAACGATAGTCCCATGCCGGACTATCCAAAACGATAGTCCCCATGTCAGACTATCCAAAACGATAGTGCCCATGCTGGACTATCCAAAACGATAGTCCCCATGCCGGACTATCCAAAACGGTAGTCCCCATGCCGGACTATCCAAAACGATAGTCAACATGCCGGACTATACAAAACGATAGTCAACATGCCGGACTATTCAAAACGATAGTCTCCATGCCGGTATATCCACAACGATAGTCCCCATGCCGGACTATCCAAAACGATAGTCCCAATGCCGGACTATCCTAAACGATAGTCAACATGCCAGACTATCCAAAACGATAGTCCCAATGCCGGACTATCCAAAACGATAGTCCCCATGTTGGACTATCCAAAACGATAGTCCCCATGCCGGACTATCCAAAACGATAGTCCCCATGCCGGACTATCCAAAACTATAGTCAACATGCCGGACTATCCAAAACGATAGTCAACATGCCGGACTATCCAAAACGATAGTCTCCATGCCGGACTATCCAAAACGATAGTCCCATGCCGGACTATCCAAAACGATAGTCCCCATGCCGGACTATCCAAAACGATAGTCCCCATGCCGGACTATCCAAAAAGATAGTCCCAATGCCGGACTATCCAAAACGATAGTTCCCATGCCGGACTATCCAAAACGATAGTCCCCATGCCGGACTATCCAAAACGATAGTCCCCATGCCGGACTATCCAAAACGATAGTCAACATGCCGGACTATCCAAAATGATAGTCAATATGCCGGACTATCCAAAGCGATAGTCCCCATGCCGGACTATCCAAAACAATAGTCCCCATGCCGTACTATTCAAAACGATAGTCAACATGCCGGACTATCCAAAACGATAGTCTCCATGCCGGCCTATCCAAAACGATAGTCCCCATGCCGGACTATCCAAAAAGATAGTCCCAATGCCGGACTATCCAAAACGATAGTTCCCATGCCGGACTATCCAAAACGATAGTCCCCATGCCGGACTATCCAAAACGATAGTCCCCATGCCGGACTATCCAAAACGATAGTCCCCATGCCGGACTATCCAAAACGATAGTCCCCATGCCGGACTATTCAAAACGATAGTCCCCATGCCGGACTATCCAAAACGATAGTCCCCATCCTGGAATTTCCAAAACGATAGTCCCAATGCCGGACTATCCAAAACGATAGTCCCCATGCCGGACTATCCAAAACGATAGTCCCCATGCCTGACTATCCAAAACGATAGTCCCCATGCCGAACTATTTAAAACGATAGTCCCCATGCCGGACTATCCAAAACGATAGTCCACATGCCGGACTATCCAAAACGATAGTCCACATGCCGGACTATCCAAAACGATAGTCCCCATGCCGGACTATCCAAAACGATAGTCCCCATGCCGGACTATCCAAAACGATAGTCCCTATGCCGGACTATCCTAAACGATAGTCCCCATGCCGGACTATCCAAAACGATAGTCCCAATGCCGGACTATCCAAAACGATAGTCCCCATGCCGGACTATCCAAAACGATAGTCCCCATGCCGGACTATCCAAAACGATAGTCCCCATGCCGGACTATATAAAACGATAGTCCCAATGCCGGACTATCCAAAACGATAGTCTTTATGTCGGACTATCCAAAACGATAGTCCCCATGCCGGACTATCCAAAACGATCGTCCCAATGACGGACTATCCAAAACGATAGTCCCAATGCCGGACTATCCAAAAAGATAGCCCCCCCTGCCGGACTATCCAAAACGATAGTCCCCATGCCGGACTATCCAAAACGATAGTCCCCATGTCAGACTATCCAAAACGATAGTGCCCATGCCGGACTATCCAAAACGATAGTCCCCATGCCGGACTATCCAAAACGGTAGTCCCCATGCCGGACTATCCAAAACGATAGTCAACATGCCGGACTATACAAAACGATAGTCAACATGCCGGACTATCCAAAACGATAGTCTCCATGCCGGACTATCCAAAACGATAGTCCCATGCCGGACTATCCAAAACGATAGTCTCCATGCCGGTATATCCACAACGATAGTCCGCATGGGGACTATCGTTTTGGATAGTCCGGCATTTTGACTATCGTTTTGGATAGTCCGGCATGTTGACTATCGTTTTGGATAGTCCGGCATGGGGACTACCGTTTTGGAGAGTCCGGCATGGGAATTATCGTTTTGGATATTCTGGCATGGGGACTATCGTTTTGGATAGTCTGACATGGGGACTATCGTTTTGGATAGTCCGGCATTGGGACTATCGTTTTTGATAGTCCGTCATGGGGACGACCGTTTTGGATAGTCCGGCATGGGGACTATCGTTTTGGATAGTCCGACATGAAGACTATCGTTTTGGATAGTCCGGCATTGGGACTATCGTTTTATATAGTCCGGCATGGGGACTATCGTTTTGGATAGTCCGGCATGGGGACTATCGTTTTGGATAGTCCGGCATTGGGACTATCGTTTTGGATAGTCCAGCCTTGGAACTATCGTTTTGGATAGTCCGGCATGTGGACTATCGTTTTGGATAGTCCGGCATGGGGACTATCGTTTTGGATAGTCCAACATGGGGAATATCGTTTTGGATAGTCCGGCATTGGGACTATCGTTTTGGATAGTCCGGCATGTTGACTATCGTTTAGAATAGTCCGTTATGGGGACTATCGTTTTGGATAGTCCGGCATGGGGACTATCGTTTTGGATAGTCCGGCATGGGGACTATCGTTTTGGATAGTCCGGCATGGGGACTATCGTTTTGGATAGTCCGGCATGTGGACTATCGTTTTGGATAGTCCGGCATGGGGACTATCGTTTTGGATAGTCCGGCATGGGGACTATCGGTTTGGTTAGTCCGGCATGGGGACTATCGTTTTGGATAGTCCGGCATGGGGACTATCGTTTTGGATAGTCCGGCGTGGGGACTATCGTTTTGAATAGTCCGGCATGGGGACTATCGTTTTGGATAGTCCGGCATGGGGACTATCGTTTTGGATAGTCCGGCATGGGGACTATCGTTTTGGATAGTCCGGCATGGGGACTATCGTTTTGGATAGTCCGGCGTGGGGACTATCGTTTTGAATAGTCCGGCAGGGGACTATCGTTTTGGATAGTCCGGCATGGGGACTATCGTTTTGGATAGTCCGGCATGGGGACTATCGTTTTGGATAGTCCGGCATGGGGACTATCGTTTTGGATAGTCCGGCATTGGGACTATCGTTTTGGATAGTCGGGCATGGGGACTATCGTTTTGGATAGTCCGGCATGGGGACTATGGTTTTGGATAGTCTGGCATGGGACTATCGTTTTGGATAGTCCGGCATGATGACTATCGTTTTGGATAGTCCGGCATGTTGACTATCGTTTTGGATAGTCCGGCATGGGGACTATCGTTTTGGATAGTCCGGCATGGGGACTATCGTTTTGGATAGTCCGGCATGGGGACTATCGTTTTGGATAGTCCGGCATGGGGACTATCGTTTTAGATAGTCCGGCATGGGGACTATCGTTTTGGATAGTCCGGCATGGGGACTATCGTTTTGGATAGTCCGGCATGGGGACTATTGTTTTGGATAGTCCAACATGGGGACTATCGTTTTGGATAGTCCGGCATTGGGTCTATCGTTTTGGAAAGTCCGGCATGGGGACTATCGATTTGGATAGTCCGGCATGGGGACAATCGTTTTGGATAGTCCGGCATTGGGACGATCGTTTTGGATAGTCCGGCATGGGGACTATCGTTTTGGATAGTCCGACATGAAGACTATCGTTTTGGATAGTCCGGCATTGGGACTATCGTTTTAGATAGTCCGGCATGGGGACTATCGTTTTGGATAGTCCGGCATGGGACTATCGTTTTAGATAGTCCGGCATAAGTACTATCGTTTTGGATAGTCTGACATGGGGACTATCGTTTTGGATAGTCCGGCAGGGGGGCTATCGTTTTGGATAGTCCGGCATTGGGACTATCGTTTTGGATATTCCGTCATTGGGACGATCGTTTTGGATAGTCCGGCATGGGGACTATCGTGTTGGATAGTCCGACATGAAGACTATCGTTTTGAATAGTCCGGCCTTGGGACTATCGTTTTATATAGTCCGTTATGGGGACTATCGTTTTGGATAGTCGGCATGGGGACTATCGTTTTGGATAGTCCGGCATGGGGACTATCCTTTTTGGATAGTCCGGCATTGGGACTATCGTTTTGGATAGTCCGGCATGGGGACTATTGTTTTGGATAGTCCGGCATGGGGACTATCGTTTTGGATAGTCCAACATGGGGACTATCGTTTTGGATAGTCCGGCATTGGGACTATCGTTTTGGATAGTCCGGCATGTTGACTATCGTTTAGGATAGTCCGACATGGGGACTATAGTTTTGGATAGTCCGGCATGGGGACTATCGTTTTGGATAGTCCGGCGTGGGGACTATCGTTTTGAATAGTCCGGCAGGGGACTATCGTTTTGGATAGTCCGGCATGGGGACTAACGTTTTGGATAGTCCGGCATGGGGACTATCGGTTTGGTTAGTCCGGCATGGGGACTATCGTTTTGGATAGTCCGGCATGGGGACTATCGTTTTGGATAGTCCGGCGTGGGGACTATCGTTTTGAATAGTCCGGCATGGGGACTATCGTTTTGGATAGTCCGGCATGGGGACTATCGTTTTGGATAGTCCGGCATGGGGACTATCGTTTTGGATAGTCCGGCATGGGGACTATCGTTTTGGATAGTCCGGCGTGGGGACTATCGTTTTGAATAGTCCGGCAGGGGACTATCGTTTTGGATAGTCCGGCATGGGGACTATCGTTTTGGATAGTCCGGCATGGGGACTATCGTTTTGGATAGTCCGGCATGGGGACTATCGTTTTGGATAGTCCGGCATTGGGACTATCGTTTTGGATAGTCGGGCATGGGGACTATCGTTTTGGATAGTCCGCATGGGGACTATGGTTTTGGATA
The DNA here is from genome assembly GCA_030545055.2 of Neoaliturus tenellus. Classification (NCBI taxonomy): domain Eukaryota; kingdom Metazoa; phylum Arthropoda; class Insecta; order Hemiptera; family Cicadellidae; genus Neoaliturus; species Neoaliturus tenellus. The sequence goes on from JAQYXR010000581.1 coordinate 52,617, forward strand.
GTCTGGCATGGGACTATCGTTTTGGATAGTCCGGCATGATGACTATCGTTTTGGATAGTCCGGCATGTTGACTATCGTTTTGGATAGTCCGGCATGGGGACTATCGTTTTGGATAGTCCGGCATGGGGACTATCGTTTTGGATAGTCCGGCATGGGGACTATCGTTTTGGATAGTCCGGCATGGGGACTATCGTTTTAGATAGTCCGGCATGGGGACTATCGGTTTGGATAGTCCGGCATGGGGACTATCGTTTTGGATAGTCCGGCATGGGGACTATTGTTTTGGATAGTCCAACATGGGGACTATCGTTTTGGATAGTCTGGCATTGGGTTTATCGTTTTGGATAGTCCGGCATGTTGACTATCGTTTTGGATAGTCCGGCATGGGGACTATCGTTTTGGATAGTCCGGCATGGGGACTATCGTTTTGGATAGTCCGGCATGGGGACTATCGTTTTGGATAGTCCGGCATGGGGACTATCGTTTTGGATAGTCCGGCATGTGGACTATCGTTTTAGATAGTCCGGCATGGGGACTATTGTTTTGGATAGTCCGGTATGGGGACTATCGTTTTGGATAGTCCGGCATGGGGACTATCGTTTTGGATAGTCCGGTATGGGGACTATCGTTTTGTATAGTCCTGCATTGGGACTATCGTTTTGGATAGTCCGGCATGGGGACTATCGTTGTGGATAGTCCGGCATGGGGACTATCGTTTTGGATAGTCCGGCATGGGACTATCGTTTTGGATAGTCGGCATGGGGACTATCGTTTTGGATAGTCCGGCATGGGACTATCGTTTTGGATAGTCCGGCATGGAGACTATCGTTTTAGATAGTCCGGCATTTTGACTATCGTTTTGGATAGTCCGGCATGTTGACTATCGTTTTAGATAGTCCGGCATGGGGACTACCGTTTTGGAGAGTCCGGCATGGGGACTATCGTTTTGGATAGTCCGGCATGTTAACTATCGTTTTAGATAGTCCGGCATGGGGACTATCGTTTTGGATAGTCCGGCATGGGGACTATCGTTTTGGATAGTCCGGTATGGGGACTATCGTTTTGTATAGTCCTGCATTGGGACTATCGTTTTGGATAGTCCGGCATGGGGACTATCGTTGTGGATAGTCCGGCATGGGGACTATCGTTTTGGATAGTCCGGCATGGGACTATCGTTTTGGATAGTCCGGCATGGGGACTATCGTTTTGTATAGTCCGGCATGGGACTATCGTTTTGGATAGTCCGGCATGGGGACTATCGTTGTGGATAGTCCGGCATGGGGACTATCGTTTTGGATAGTCCGGCATGGGACTATCGTTTTGGATAGTCCGGCATGGGGACTATCGTTTTGGATAGTCCGGCATGGGACTATCGTTTTGGATAGTCCGGCATGGAGACTATCGTTTTAGATAGTCCGGCATTTTGACTATCGTTTTGGATAGTCCGGCATGTTGACTATCGTTTTAGATAGTCCGGCATGGGGACTACCGTTTTGGAGAGTCCGGCATGGGGTTATCGTTTTGGATAGTCCGGCATGTTAACTATCGTTTTAGATAGTCCGGCATGGGGACTATCGTTTTGGATAGTCCGGCATGGGGACTATCGTTTTGGATAGTCCGGCATGGGGACAATCGTTTTGGATAGTCTGACATGGGGACTATCGTTTTAGATAGTCCGGCAGGGGGGCTATCGTTTTGGATAGTCCGGCATTGGGACTATCGTTTTGGATAGTCCGTCATTGGGACGATCGTTTTGGATAGTCCTGCATGGGGACTATCGTTTTGGATAGTCCGACATGAAGACTATCGTTTTGGATAGTCCGGCATTGGGACTATCGTTTTATATAGTCCGGCATGGGGACTATCGTTTTGGATAGTCCGGCATGTTGACTAACGTTTTGGATAGTCCGGCATGGGGACTATCGTTTTGGATAGTCCTGCATTGGGACTATCGTGTTGGATAGTCCGGCATGGGGACTATCGTTTTGGATAGTCAGGCACAAGGACTATCATTTTGGATAGTCCTGCATGGGGACTATCGTTTTGGATAATCAGGCATGGGGACTATCGTTTTGGATAGTCAGGCATGGGGACTATCGTTTTGGATAGTCCGGCATGGGGACTATCGTTTTGGATAGTCCGGCATGGGGACTATCATTTTGGATAGTCCGACATGGGGACTATCGTTTTGGATAGTCCGGCATTGGGACTATCGTTTTGGATAGTCCTGCATGGGGACTATCTCTTTGGATAGTCCGACATGGGGACTATCGTTTTCGATTTTCCGGCATTGGGACTATCGTTTTGGATAGTCCAACATGGGGACTATCGTTTTGGATAGTCCAACATGGGGACTATCGTTTTGGACAGTCCGGCATTGGGACTATTGTTTTGGATAGTCCGGCATGTTGACTATAGTTTTGGATAGTCCGGCATGGGGACTATCGTTTTGGATAGTCCGGCATGGGGACTATCGTTTTGGATAGTCTGGCATGGGGACTATCGTTTTGGATAGTCCGGCATGTGGACTATCGTTTTGGATAGTCCGGTATGGGGACTATTGTTTTTGATAGTCCGGCATGGGGACTATCGTTTTGGATAGTCCGGCATGGGGACTATCGTTATGGATAGTCCGGTATGGGGACTATCGTTTTGGATAGTCCGGCATTGGGACTATCGTTTTGGATAGTCCGGCATGGGGACTATCGTTGTGGATAGTCCGGCATGGGGACTATCGTTTTGGATAGTCCGGCATGGGACTATCGTTTTGGATAGTCCGGCATGGAGACTATCGTTTTGGATAGTCCGGCATTTTGACTATCGTTTTGGATAGTCCGGCATGTTGACTATCGTTTTGGATAGTCCGGCATGGGGACTACCGTTTTGGAGAGTCCGGCATGGGGACTATAGTTTTGGATATTCTGGCATGGGGACTATCGTTTTGGATAGTCCGACATGGGGACTATCGTTTTGGATAGTCCGGCATTGGGACTATCGTTTTTGATAGTCCGTCATGGGGACGACCGTTTTGGATAGTCCGGCATGGGGACTATCGTTTTGGATAGTCCGACATGAAGACTATCGTTTTGGATAGTCCGGCATTGGGACTATCGTTTTATATAGTCCGGCATGGGGACTATCGTTTTGGATAGTCCGGCATGGGGACTATCGTTTTGGATAGTCCGGCATTGGGACTATCGTTTTGGATAGGCCGGCCTTGGAACTATCATTTTGGATAGTCCGGCATGTGGACTATCGTTTTGGATAGTCCGGCATGGGGACTATCGTTTTGGATAGTCCGGCATTGGGACTATCGTTTTGGATAGTCCGGCATGTTGACTATCGTTTAGAATAGTCCGGCATGGGGACTATCGTTTTGGATAGTCCGGCATGGGGACTATCGTTTTGGATAGTCCGGCATGGGGACTATCGTTTTGGATAGTCCGGCATGGGGACTATCGTTTTGGATAGTCCATCATGGAGACTATCGTTTTGGATAGTCCGGCATGTGGACTATCGTTTTGGATAGTCCGGCATGGGGACTATCGTTTTGGATAGTCCGGCATGGGGACTATCGTTTTGGATAGTCCGGCATGGGGACTATCGTTTTGGATAGTCCGGCGTGAGGACTATCGTTTTGGATAGTCCTGCATGGGGACTATCGTTTTGGATAGTCCGGCATGGGGACTACCGTTTTGGATAGTCCGGCATGATGACTATCGTTTTGGATAGTCCGGCATGGGGACTATCGTTTTGGATAGTCCGGCATGGGGACTATCGTTTTGGATAGTCTGGCATGGGGACTATCGTTTTGGATAGTCCGGCATGGGGACTATCGTTTTGGATAGTCCGGCATGGGGACTATCGTTTTGGATAGTCCGGCATGGGGACTATAGTTTTGGATAGTCAGGCACAAGGACTATCGTTTTAGATAGTCCTGCATGGGGACTATCGTTTTGGATAGTCAGGCATGGGGACTATCGTTTTGGATAGTCAGGCATGGGGACTATCGTTTTGGATAGTCCGGCATGGGGACTATCCTTTTGGATAGTCCGGCATGGGGACTATCATTTTGGATAGTCCGGCATTGGGACTATCGTTTTGGATAGTCCGGCATGGAGACTATTGTTTTGGATAGTCCAACATGGGGACTATCGTTTTGGATAGTCCGGCAATGGGACTATCGTTTTGGATAGTCCGGCATGTTCACTATCGTTTTGGATAGTCCGGCATGGGGACTATCGTTTTGGATAGTCCGGCATGGGGACTATCGTTTTGGATAGTCCGGCATGGGGACTATCGTTTTGGATAGTCCGGCATGGGGACTATCGTTTTGGATAGTCCGGCATGTGGACTATCGTTTTGGATAGTCCATCATGGAGACTATCGTTTTGGATAGTCCGGCATGTGGACTATCGTTTTGGATAGTCCGGCATGGGGACTATCGTTTTGGATAGTCCGGCATGGGGACTATCGTTTTGGATAGTCCGGCATGGGGACTATCGTTTTGGATAGTCCGGCGTGAGGACTATCGTTTTGGATAGTCCTGCATGGGGACTATCGTTTTGGATAGTCCGGCATGGGGACTACCGTTTTGGATAGTCCGGCATGATGACTATCGTTTTGGATAGTCCGGCATGGGGACTATCGTTTTGGATAGTCCGGCATGGGGACTATCGTTTTGGATAGTCCGGCATGGGGACTATCGTTTTGGATAGTCCGGCGTGAGGACTATCGTTTTGGATAGTCCTGCATGGGGACTATCGTTTTGGATAGTCCGGCATGGGGACTACCGTTTTGGATAGTCCGGCATGATGACTATCGTTTTGGATAGTCCGGCATGGGGACTATCGTTTTGGATAGTCCGGCATGGGGACTATCGTTTTGGATAGTCTGGCATGGGGACTATCGTTTTGGATAGTCCGGCATGGGGACTATCGTTTTGGATAGTCCGGCATGGGGACTATCCTTTTGGATAGTCCGGCATGGGGACTATCGTTTTTGGATAGTCCGGCATTGGGACTATCGTTTTGGATAGTCCTGCATGGGGACTATCGTTTTGGATAGTCCGACATGGGGACTATTGTTTTGGATAGTCCGGCATTGGGACTATCGTTTTAGATAGTCCTGCATGGGGACTATCGTTTTGGATAGTCCGGCATGGGGACTATCGATTTGGATAGTCCGGCATTGGGACTATCGTTTTGGATAGTCCGGCATGGAGACTATTGTTTTGGATAGTCCAACATGGGGACTATCGTTTTGGATAGTCCGGCAATGGGACTATCGTTTTGGATAGTCCGGCATGTTCACTATCGTTTTGGATAGTCCGGCATGGGGACTATCGTTTTGGATAGTCCGGCATGGGGACTATCTTTTTGGATAGTCCGGCATGGGGACTATCGTTTTGGATAGTCCGGCATGGGGACTATCGTTTTGGATAGTCCGACATGTGGACTATCGTTTTAGATAGTCCGGCATGGGGACTATTGTTTTGGATAGTCCGGCATAGGGGCTATCGTTTTGGATAGTCCGGCATGGGGACTATCGTTTTGGATAGTCCGGTATGGGGACTATCGTTTTGTATAGTCCTGCATGGGACTATCGTTTTGGATAGTCCGGCATGGGGACTATCGTTGTGGATAGTCCAGCATGGGGACTATGGTTTTGGATAGTCCGGCATGGGACTATCGTTTTGGATAGTCCGGCATGGGGACTATCGTTTTGAAAAGTCTGGCATGGGACTATCGTTTTTGATAGTCCGGCATGGAGACTATCGTTTTAGATAGTCCGGCATTTTGACTATAGTTTTGTATAGTCCGGCATGTTGACTATCGTTTTAGATAGTCCGGCATGGGGACTACCGTTTTGGAGAGTCCGGCATGGGGACTATCGTTTTGGATAGTCCGGCATGTTGACTATCGTTTTGGATAGTCCGGCATGGGGACTATCGTTTTGGATAGTCCGGCATGGGGACTATCGTTTTGGATAGTCCCGCATGGGGACAATCGTTTTGGATAGTCTGACATGGGGACTATCGTTTTGGATAGTCCGGCAGGGGGGCTATCGTTTTGGATAGTCCGGCATTGGGACTATCGTTTTGGATAGTCCGGCATTGGGACTATCGTTTTGGATAGTCCGGCATTGGGACTATCGTTTTTGATAGTCCGTCATGGGGACGACCGTTTTGGATAGTCCGGCATGGGGACTATCGTTTTGGATAGTCCGACATGAAGACTATCGTTTTGGATAGTCCGGCATTGGGACTATCGTTTTATATAGTCCGGCATGGGGACTATCGTTTTGGATAGTCCGGCATGGGGACTATCGTTTTGGATAGTCCGGCATTGGGACTATCGTTTTGGATAGTCCGGCCTTGGAATTATTATTTTGGATAGTCCGGCATGTGGACTATCTTTTTGGATAGTCCGGCATGGGGACTATCGTTTTGGATAGTCCAACATGGGGACTATCGTTTTGGATAGTCCGGCACGTGGACTATCGTTTTGGATCGTCCGGCATGGGGACTATCGTTTTGGATAGTCCGGCATGGGGACTATCGTTTTGGATAGTCCGGCATGGGGACTATCGTTTTGGATAGTCCGGCGTGGGGACTATCGTTTTTGATAGTCCGGCATGGGGACTATCGTTTTGGATAGTCCGGCATGGGGACTATCGTTTTGGATAGTACGGCATGGGGACTATCGTTTTGGATAGTCCGGCATGGGGACTATCGTTTTGGATAGTCCGGCATGGGGACTATCGTTTTGGATAATCCGGCATGGGGACTATCGTTTTGGATAGTCCGGCATGGGGACTATCGTTTTGGATAGTCTGGCATGGGGACTATCGTTTTGGATAGTCCGGCATGGGGACTATCGTTTTGGATAGTCCGGCATGGGGACTATCGTTTTGGATAGTCCGGCATGGGGACTATCGTTTTGGATAGTCCGGCAAGGGGACTATCGTTTTGGATAGTCCGGCACGGGGACTATCGTTTTGGATAGTCCGGCATGGGACTATCGTTTTGGATAGTCCGGCATGATGACTATAGTTTTGGATAGTCCGGCATGTTGACTATCGTTTTAGATAGTCTGGCATAAGGACTATCGTTTTGGATAGTCCGGCATGGGGACTATCGTTTTGGATAGTCCGGCATGGGGACTATCGTTTTGGATAGTCCGACATGGGTACTATCGTTTTGGATAGTCCGGGATTGGGACGATCATTTTGGATAGCTTGGCATAGGGACTATCTTTTTGGATAGTCCGACATGAAGACTATCGTTTTATATAGTCCGGCATGGAGACTATCGTTTTGGATAGTCCGGCATGTTGACTATCGTTTTGGATAGTCCGGCATAGGGACTATCGTTTTGGATAGTCCAGCATTGGGACTATCGTTTTGGATAGTCCGGCATAAGGACTATCGTTTTGGATAGTCAGGCACAAGGACTATCGTTTTAGATAGTCCTGCATGGGGACTATCGTTTTGGATAGTCAGGCATGGGGACTATCGTTTTGGATAGTCAGGCATGGGGACTATCGTTTTGGATAGTCCGGCATGGGGACTATCCTTTTTGGATAGTCCGGCATGGGGACTATCATTTTGGATAGTCCGACATGGGGACTATCGTTTTGGATAGTCCGGCATTGGGACTATCGTTTTGGATAGTCCCTGCATGGGGACTATCGTTTTGGATAGTCCGAAATGGGGACTATTGTTTTGGATAGTCCGGCATTGGGACTATCGTTTTAGATAGTCCTGCATGGGGACTATCGTTTTGGATAGTCCGGCATGGGGACTATCGATTTGGATAGTCCGGCATTGGGACTATCGTTTTGGATAGTCCGGCATGGAGACTATTGTTTTGGATAGTCTAACATGGGGACTATCGTTTTGGATAGTCCGGCAATGGGACTATCGTTTTGGATAGTCCGGCATGTTCACTATCGTTTTGGATAGTCCGGCATGGGGACTATCGTTTTGGATAGTCCGGCATGGGGACTATCGTTTTGGATAGTCCGGCATGGGACTATCGTTTTGGATAGTCCGGCATGGGGACTATTGTTTTGGATAGTCCGGCATGTGGACTATCGTTTTAGATAGTCCGGCATGGGGACTATTGTTTTGGATAGTCCGGCATGGGGGACTATTGTTTTGGATAGTCCGGCATGGGGACTATCGTTTTGGATAGTCCGGCATGGGGACTATCGTTTTGGATAGTCCGGTATGGGGACTATCGTTTTGTATAGTCCTGCATTGGGACTATCGTTTTGGATAGTCCGGCATGGGGACTATCGTTGTGGATAGTCCGGCATGGGGACTATCGTTTTGGATAGTCCCGGCATGGGACTATCGTTTTGGATAGTCCGGCATGGGGACTATCGTTTTGGATAGTCTGGCATGGGACTATCGTTTTTGATAGTCCGGCATGGAGACTATCGTTTTAGATAGTCCGGCATTTTGACTATCGTTTTGGATAGTCCGGCATGTTGACTATCGTTTTAGATAGTCCGGCATGGGGACTACCGTTTTGGAGAGTCCGGCATGGGGACTATCGTTTTGGATAGTCCGGCATGTTGACTATCGTTTTGGATGGTCCGGCATGGGGACTATCGTTTTGGATAGTCCGGCATGGGGACTATCGTTTTGGATAGTCCGGCATGGGGACAATCGTTTTGGATAGTCTGACATGGGGACTATCGTTTTGGATAGTCCGGCAGGGGGGCTATCGTTTTGGATAGTCCGGCATTGGGACTATCGTTTTAGATAGTCCGTCATTGGGACGATCGTTTTGGATAGTCCGGCATGGGGACTATCGTTTTGGATAGTCCGACATGAAGACTATCGTTTTAGATAGTCCGGCATTGGGACTATCGTTTTATATAGTCCGGCATGGGGACTATCGATTTGGATAGTCCGGCATGTTGACTATCGTTTTGGATAGTCCGGCATGGGGACTATCGTTTTGGATAGTCCTGCATTGTGACTATCGTTTTGGATAGTCCGGCATGGGGACTATCGTTTTGGATAGTCAGGCACAAGGACTATCGTTTTGGATAGTCCTGCATGGGGACTATCGTTTTGGATAATCAGGCATGGGGACTATCGTTTTGGATAGTCAGGCATGGGGACTATCGTTTTGGATAGTCCGGCATGGGGACTATCGTTTTGGATAGTCCGGCATGGGGACTATCATTTTGGATAGTCTGACATGGGGACTATCGTTTTGAATAGTCCGGCATTGGGACTATCGTTTTGGATAGTCCTGCATGGGGACTATCTCTTTGGATAGTCCGACATGGGGACTATCGTTTTGGATTGTCCGGCATTGGGACTATCGGTTTGGATAGTCCTGCATGGGGATTATCGTTTTGGATAGTCCGGCATGGGGACTATCGATTTGGATAGTCCGGCATGGGGACTATCGTTTTGGATAGTCCGGCATGGAGACTATCGTTTTGGATAGTCCAACATGGGGACTATCGTTTTGGACAGTCCGGCATTGGGACTATCGTTTTGGATAGTCCGGCAAGTTGACTATAGTTTTGGATAGTCCGGCATGGGGACTATCGTTTTGGATAGTCCGGCATGGGGACTATCGTTTTGGATAGTCCGGCATGGGGACTATCGTTTTGGATAGTCCGGCATGTGGACTATCGTTTTGGATAGTCCGGTATTGGGACTATTGTTTTGATAGTCCGGCATGGGGACTATCGTTTTGGATAGTCCGGCATGGGGACTATCGTTATGGATAGTCCGGTATGGGGACTATCGTTTTGGATAGTCCGGCATTGGGACTATTGTTTTGGATAGTCCGGCATGGGGACTATCGTTGTGGATAGTCCGGCATGGGGACTATCGTTTTGGATAGTCCGGCATGGGGACTATCGTTTTGGATAGTCCGGCATGGAGACTATCGTTTTGGATAGTCCGGCATTTTGACTATCGTTTTGGATAGTCCGCTATGTTGACTATCGTTTTGGATAGTCCGGCATGGGGACTACCGTTTTGGAGAGTCCGGCATGGGAATTATCGTTTTGGATATTCTGGCATGGGGACTATCGTTTTGGATAGTCTGACATGGGGACTATCGTTTTGGATAGTCCGGCATTGGGACTATCGTTTTTGATAGTCCGTCATGGGGACGACCGTTTTGGATAGTCCGGCATGGGGACTATCGTTTTGGATAGTCCGACATGAAGACTATCGTTTTGGATAGTCCGGCATTGGGACTATCGTTTTATATAGTCCGGCATGGGGACTATCGTTTTGGATAGTCCGGCATGGGGACTATCGTTTTGGATAGTCCGGCATTGGGACTATCGTTTTGGATAGTCCAGCCTTGGAACTATCGTTTTGGATAGTCCGGCATGTGGACTATCGTTTTGGATAGTCCGGCATGGGGACTATCGTTTTGGATAGTCCAACATGGGGAATATCGTTTTGGATAGTCCGGCATTGGGACTATCGTTTTGGATAGTCCGGCATGTTGACTATCGTTTAGAATAGTCCGTTATGGGGACTATCGTTTTGGATAGTCCGGCATGGGGACTATCGTTTTGGATAGTCCGGCATGGGGACTATCGTTTTGGATAGTCCGGCATGGGGACTATCGTTTTGGATAGTCCGGCATGTGGACTATCGTTTTGGATAGTCCGGCATGGGGACTATCGTTTTGGATAGTCCGGCATGGGGACTATCGTTTTGGTTAGTCCGGCATGGGGACTATCGTTTTGGATAGTCCGGCATGGGGACTATCGTTTTGGATAGTCCGGCATGGGGACTATCGTTTTGGATAGTCCGGCATGGGGACTATCGTTTTGGATAGTCCGGCGTGGGGACTATCGTTTTGAATAGTCCGGCAGGGGACTATCGTTTTGGATAGTCCGGCATGGGGACTATCGTTTTGGATAGTCCGGCATGGGGACTATCGTTTTGGATAGTCCGGCATGGGGACTATCGTTTTGGATAGTCCGGCATTTGGACTATCGTTTTGGATAGTCGGGCATGGGGACTATCGTTTTGGATAGTCCGGCATGGGGACTATGGTTTTGGATAGTCTGGCATGGGACTATCGTTTTGGATAGTCCGGCATGATGACTATCGTTTTGGATAGTCCGGCATGTTGACTATCGTTTTGGATAGTCCGGCATGGGGGACTATCGTTTTGGATAGTCCGGCATGGGGACTATCGTTTTGGATAGTCCGGCATGGGGACTATCGTTTTGGATAGTCCGGCATGGGGACTATCGTTTTGGATAGTCCGGCATGGGGACTATCGTTTTAGATAGTCCGGCATGGGGACTATCGTTTTGGATAGTCCGGCATGGGGACTATCGTTTTGGATAGTCCGGCATGGGGCTATCGTTTTGAAAAGTCCGGCATGGGGACTATCGTTTTGGATAGTCCGGCATGGGGACTATCGTTTTGGATAGTCTGGCATGGGGACTATCGTTTTGGATAGTCCGGCATGGGGACTATCGTTTTGGATAGTCCGGCATGGGGACTATCGTTTTGGATAGTCCGGCATGGGGACTACCGTTTTGGATAGTCCGGCATGGGGACTATCGTTTTAAATAGTCCGGCATTGGGACTATCGTTTTATATAGTCCGGCATGGGGATTATCGTTTCGGATAGTCCGGCATGGGGACTATCGTTTTAGATAGTCAGGCATGGGGACTATCGTTTTGGATAGTCCGGCATGGGGACTATCGTTTTGGATAGTCCGGCATGGGGACTATCGTTTTGGATAGTCCAACATGGGGACTATCGTTTTGGATAGTCCGGCATGTGGACTATCGTTTTGGATCGTCCGGCATGGGGACTATCGTTTTGGATAGTCCGGCATGGGGACTATCGTTTTGGATAGTCCGGCATGGGGACTATCGTTTTGGATAGTCCGGCATGGGGACTATCGTTTTGGATAGTCCGGCATGGGGACTATCGTTTTGGATAGTCCGGCATGGGGACTATCGTTTTGGATAGTCCGGCACGGGGACTATCGTTTTGGATAGTCCGGCATGGGACTATCGTTTTGGATAGTCCGGCATGATGACTATAGTTTTGGATAGTCCGGCATGTTGACTATCGTTTTAGATAGTCCGGCATAAGGACTATCGTTTTGGATAGTCCGGCATGGGGACTATCGTTTTGGATAGTCCGGCATGGGGACTATCGTTTTGGATAGTCCGACATGGGTACTATCGTTTTGGATAGTCCGGGATTGGGACGATCGTTTTGGATAGCTTGGCATAGGGACTATCGTTTTGGATAGTCCGACATGAAGACTATCGTTTTAGATAGTCCGGCATTGGGACTATCGTTTTATATAGTCCGGCATGGAGACTATCGTTTTGGATAGTCCGGCATGTTGACTATCGTTTTGGATAGTCCGGCATAGGGACTATCGTTTTGGATAGTCCAGCATTGGGACTATCGTTTTGGATAGTCCGGCATGGGGACTATCGTTTTGGATAGTCAGGCACAAGGACTATCGTTTTAGATAGTCCTGCATGGGGACTATCGTTTTGGATAGTCCGGCATGGGGACTATCGTTTTGGATAGTCCGGCATGTGGACTATCGTTTTGGATAGTCCGGTATGGGGACTATTGTTTTTGATAGTCCGGCATGGGGACTATCGTTTTGGATAGTCCGGCATGGGGACTATCGTTATGGATAGTCCGGTATGGGGACTATCGTTTTGGATAGTCCGGCATTGGGACTATTGTTTTGGATAGTCCGGCATGGGGACTATCGTTGTGGATAGTCCGGCATGGCGACTATCGTTTTGGATAGTCCGGCATAGGACTATCGTTTTGGATAGTCCGGCATGGAGACTATCGTTTTGGATAGTCCGGCATTTTGACTATCGTTTTGGATAGTCCGGCATGTTGACTATCGTTTTGGATAGTCCGGCATGGGGACTACCGTTTTGGAGAGTCCGGCATGGGAATTATCGTTTTGGATATTCTGGCATGGGGACTATCGTTTTGGATAGTCTGACATGGGGACTATCGTTTTGGATAGTCCGGCATTGGGACTATCGTTTTTGATAGTCCGTCATGGGGACGACCGTTTTGGATAGTCCGGCATGGGGACTATCGTTTTGGATAGTCCGACATGAAGACTATCGTTTTGGATAGTCCGGCATTGGGACTATCGTTTTATATAGTCCGGCATGGGGACTATCGTTTTGGATAGTCCGGCATGGGGACTAACGTTTTTAATAGTCCAACATGGGGACTATCGTTTTGGATAGTCCGGCATGTGGACTATCGTTTTGGATCGTCCGGCATGGGGACTATCGTTTTGGATAGTCCGGCATGGGGACTATCGTTTTGGATAGTCCGGCATGGGGACTATCGTTTTGGATAGTCCGGCATGGGGACTATCGTTTTGGATAGTCCGGCATGGGGACTATCGTTTTGGATAGTCCGGCATGGGGGCTATCGTTTTGGATAGTCCGGCACGGGGACTATCGTTTTGGATAGTCCGGCATGGGACTATCGTTTTGGATAGTCCGGCATGATGACTATAGTTTTGGATAGTCCGGCATGTTGACTATCGTTTTAGATAGTCCGGCATAAGGACTATCGTTTTGGATAGTCCGGCATGGGGACTATCGTTTTGGATAGTCCGGCATGGGGACTATCGTTTTGGATAGTCCGACATGGGTACTATCGTTTTGGATAGTCCGGGATTGGGACGATCGTTTTGGATAGCTTGGCATAGGGACTATCGTTTTGGATAGTCCGACATGAAGACTATCGTTTTAGATAGTCCGGCATTGGGACTATCGTTTTATATAGTCCGGCATGGAGACTATCGTTTTGGATAGTCCGGCATGTTGACTATCGTTTTGGATAGTCCGGCATAGGGACTATCGTTTTGGATAGTCCAGCATTGGGACTATCGTTTTTGATAGTCCGGCATGGGGACTATCGTTTTGGATAGTCAGGCACAAGGACTATCGTTTTAGATAGTCCTGCATGGGGACTATCGTTTTGGATAGTCCGGCATGGGGACTATCGTTTTGGATAGTCCGGCATGTGGACTATCGTTTTAAATAGTCCGGTATGGGGACTATTGTTTTTGATAGTCCGGCATGGGGACTATCGTTTTGGATAGTCCGGCATGGGGACTATCGTTATGGATAGTCCGGTATGGGGACTATCGTTTTGGATAGTCCGGCATTGGGACTATTGTTTTGGATAGTCCGGCATGGGGACTATCGTTGTGGATAGTCCGGCATGGGGACTATCGTTTTGGATAGTCCGGCATAGGACTATCGTTTTGGATAGTCCGGCATGGAGACTATCGTTTTGGATAGTCCGGCATTTTGACTATCGTTTTGGATAGTCCGGTATGTTGACTATCGTTTTGGATAGTCCGGCATGGGGACTACCGTTTTGGAGAGTCCGGCATGGGAATTATCGTTTTGGATATTCTGGCATGGGGACTATCGTTTTGGATAGTCTGACATGGGGACTATCGTTTTGGATAGTCCGGCATTGGGACTATCGTTTTTGATAGTCCGTCATGGGGACGACCGTTTTGGATAGTCCGGCATGGGGACTATCGTTTTGGATAGTCCGACATGAAGACTATCGTTTTGGATAGTCCGGCATTGGGACTATCGTTTTATATAGTCCGGCATGGGGACTATCGTTTTGGATAGTCCGACATGAAGACTATCGTTTTGGATAGTCCGGCATTGGGACTATCGTTTTATATAGTCCGGCATGGGGACTATCGTTTTGGATAGTCCGGCATGGGGACTATCGTTTTGGATAGTCCGGCATTGGGACTATCGTTTTGGATAGTCCAGCCTTGGAACTATCGTTTTGGATAGTCCGGCATGTGGACTATCGTTTTGGATAGTCCGGCATGGGGACTATCGTTTTGGATAGTCCAACATGGGGAATATCGTTTTGGATAGTCCGGCATTGGGACTATCGTTTTGGATAGTCCGGCATGTTGACTATCGTTTAGAATAGTCCGTTATGGGGACTATCGTTTTGGATAGTCCGGCATGGGGACTATCGTTTTGGATAGTCCCTCATGGGGACTATCGTTTTGGATAGTCCGGCATGGGGACTATCGTTTTGGATAGTCCGGCATGTGGACTATCGTTTTGGATAGTCCGGCATGGGGACTATCGTTTTGGATAGTCCGGCATGGGGACTATCGTTTTGGTTAGTCCGGCATGGGGACTATCGTTTTGGATAGTCCGGCATGGGGACTATCGTTTTGGATAGTCCGGCATGGGGACTATCGTTTTGGATAGTCCGGCATGGGGACTATCGTTTTGGATAGTCCGGCGTGGGGACTATCGTTTTGAATAGTCCGGCAGGGGACTATCGTTTTGGATAGTCCGGCATGGGGACTATCGTTTTGGATAGTCCGGCATGGGGACTATCGTTTTGGATAGTCCGGCATGGGGACTATCGTTTTGGATAGTCCGGCATTGGGACTATCGTTTTGGATAGTCGGGCATGGGGACTATCGTTTTGGATAGTCCGGCATGGGGACTTTGGTTTTGGATAGTCTGGCATGGGACTATCGTTTTGGATAGTCCGGCATGATGACTATCGTTTTGGATAGTCCGGCATGTTGACTATCGTTTTGGATAGTCCGGCATGGGGACTATCGTTTTGGATAGTCCGGCATGGGGACTATCGTTTTGGATAGTCCGGCATGGGGACTATCGTTTTGGATAGTCCGGCATGGGGACTATCGTTTTAGATAGTCCGGCATGGGGACTATCGTTTTGGATAGTCCGGCATGGGGACTATCGTTTTGGATAGTCCGGCATGGGGACTATCGTTTTGAAAAGTCCGGCATGGGGACTATCGTTTTGGATAGTCCGGCATGGGGACTATCGTTTTGGATAGTCTGGCATGGGGACTATCGTTTTGGATAGTCCGGCATGGGGACTATCGTTTTGGATAGTCCGGCATGGGGACTATCGTTTTGGATAGTCCGGCATGGGGACTACCGTTTTGGATAGTCCGGCATGGGGACTATCGTTTTAAATAGTCCGGCATTGGGACTATCGTTTTATATAGTCCGGCATGGGGATTATCGTTTCGGATAGTCCGGCATGGGGACTATCGTTTTAGATAGTCAGGCATGGGGACTATCGTTTTGGATAGTCCGGCATGG
Organism: Neoaliturus tenellus; assembly: GCA_030545055.2. NCBI lineage: Eukaryota > Metazoa > Arthropoda > Insecta > Hemiptera > Cicadellidae > Neoaliturus > Neoaliturus tenellus. The sequence continues at coordinate 68,789 of JAQYXR010000581.1, forward strand.
GGACTATCGTTTTGGATAGTCCGGCATGGGGACTATCGTTTTGGATAGTCCAACATGGGGACTATCGTTTTGGATAGTCCGGCATGTGGACTATCGTTTTGGATCGTCCGGCATGGGGACTATCGTTTTGGATAGTCCGGCATGGGGACTATCGTTTTGGATAGTCCGGCATGGGGACTATCGTTTTGGATAGTCCGGCATGGGGACTATCGTTTTGGATAGTCCGGCATGGGGACTATCGTTTTGGATAGTCCGGCATGGGGGCTATCGTTTTGGATAGTCCGGCACGGGGACTATCGTTTTGGATAGTCCGGCATGGGACTATCGTTTTGGATAGTCCGGCATGATGACTATAGTTTTGGATAGTCCGGCATGTTGACTATCGTTTTAGATAGTCCGGCATAAGGACTATCGTTTTGGATAGTCCGGCATGGGGACTATCGTTTTGGATAGTCCGGCATGGGGACTATCGTTTTGGATAGTCCGACATGAAGACTATCGTTTTAGATAGTCCGGCATTGGGACTATCGTTTTATATAGTCCGGCATGGAGACTATCGTTTTGGATAGTCCGGCATGTTGACTATCGTTTTGGATAGTCCGGCATAGGGACTATCGTTTTGGATAGTCCAGCATTGGGACTATCGTTTTGGATAGTCCGGCATGGGGACTATCGTTTTGGATAGTCAGGCATGGGGACTATCGTTTTGGATAGTCCTGCATGGGGACTATCGTTTTGGATAGTCAGGCATGGGGACTATCGTTTTGGATAGTCAGGCATGGGGACTATCGTTTTGGATAGTCCGGCATGGGGACTATCCTTTTGGATAGTCCGGCATGGGGACTATCGTTCGATAGTCCGACATGGGGACTATTGTTTTGGATAGTCCGGCATTGGGACTATCGTTTTAGATAGTCCTGCATGGGGACTATCATTTTGGATAGTCCGGCATGGGGACTATCGATTTGGATAGTCCGGCATTGGGACTATCGTTTTGAATAGTCCGGCATGGAGACTATTGTTTTGGATAGTCTAACATGGGGACTATCGTTTTGGATAGTCCGGCAATGGGACTATCGTTTTGGATAGTCCGGCATGTTCACTATCGTTTTGGATAGTCGGCATGGGGACTATCGTTTTGGATAGTCCGGCATGGGGACTATCGTTTTGGATAGTCCGGCATGGGGACTATCGTTTTAGATAGTCCGGCATGGGGACTATTGTTTTGGATAGTCCGGCATGGGGACCATCGTTTTGGATAGTCCGGCATGGGGACTATCGTTTTGGATAGTCCGGTATGGGGACTATCGTTTTGTATAGTCCTGCATTGGGACTATCGTTTTGGATAGTCCGGCATGGGGACTATCGTTTTGGATAGTCCGGCATGTTGACTATCGTTTTGGATGGTCCGGCATGGGGACTATCGTTTTGGATAGTCCGGCATGGGGACTATCGTTTTGGATAGTCCGGCATGGGGACTATCGTTTTGGATAGTCCGGCATGGGGACAATCGTTTTGGATAGTCTGACATGGGGACTATCGTTTTGGATAGTCCGGCAGGGGGGCTATCGTTTTGGATAGTCCGGCATTGGGACGATCGTTTTGGATAGTCCGGCATGGGGACTATCGTTTTGGATAGTCCGACATGAAGTCTATCGTTTTGGATAGTCCGGCATTGGGACTATCGTTTTATATAGTCCGGCATGGGACTATCGATTTGGATAGTCCGGCATGTTGACTATCGTTTTGGATAGTCCGGCATGGGCACTATCGTTTTGGATAGTCCTGCATTGGGACTATCGTTTTGGATAGTCCGGCATGGGGACTATCGTTTTGGATAGTCAGGCACAAGGACTATCGTTTTGGATAGTCCTGCATGGGGACTATCGTTTTGGATAGTCAGGCATGGGGACTATCGTTTTGGATAGTCAGGCATGGGGACTATCGTTTTGGATAGTCTGACATGGGGACTATCGTTTTGGATAGTCCGGCATTGGGACTATCGTTTTTGATAGTCCGTCATGGGGACGACCGTTTTGGATAGTCCGGCATGGGGACTATCGTTTTGGATAGTCCGACATGAAGACTATCGTTTTGGATAGTCCGGCATTGGGACTATCGTTTTATATAGTCCGGCATGGGGACTATCGTTTTGGATAGTCCGACATGAAGACTATCGTTTTGGATAGTCCGGCATTGGGACTATCGTTTTATATAGTCCGGCATGGGGACTATCGTTTTGGATAGTCCGGCATGGGGACTATCGTTTTGGATAGTCCGGCATTGGGACTATCGTTTTGGATAGTCCAGCCTTGGAACTATCGTTTTGGATAGTCCGGCATGTGGACTATCGTTTTGGATAGTCCGGCATGGGGACTATCGTTTTGGATAGTCCAACATGGGGAATATCGTTTTGGATAGTCCGGCATTGGGACTATCGTTTTGGATAGTCCGGCATGTTGACTATCGTTTAGAATAGTCCGTTATGGGGACTATCGTTTTGGATAGTCCGGCATGGGGACTATCGTTTTGGATAGTCCCTCATGGGGACTATCGTTTTGGATAGTCCGGCATGGGGACTATCGTTTTGGATAGTCCGGCATGTGGACTATCGTTTTGGATAGTCCGGCATGGGGACTATCGTTTTGGATAGTCCGGCATGGGGACTATCGTTTTGGTTAGTCCGGCATGGGGACTATCGTTTTGGATAGTCCGGCATGGGGACTATCGTTTTGGATAGTCCGGCATGGGGACTATCGTTTTGGATAGTCCGGCATGGGGACTATCGTTTTGGATAGTCCGGCGTGGGGGACTATCGTTTTGAATAGTCCGGCAGGGGACTATCGTTTTGGATAGTCCGGCATGGGGACTATCGTTTTGGATAGTCCGGCATGGGGACTATCGTTTTGGATAGTCCGGCATGGGGACTATCGTTTTGGATAGTCCGGCATTGGGACTATCGTTTTGGATAGTCGGGCATGGGGACTATCGTTTTGGATAGTCCGGCATGGGGACTTTGGTTTTGGATAGTCTGGCATGGGACTATCGTTTTGGATAGTCCGGCATGATGACTATCGTTTTGGATAGTCCGGCATGTTGACTATCGTTTTGGATAGTCCGGCATGGGGACTATCGTTTTGGATAGTCCGGCATGGGGACTATCGTTTTGGATAGTCCGGCATGGGGGACTATCGTTTTGGATAGTCCGGCATGGGGACTATCGTTTTAGATAGTCCGGCATGGGGACTATCGTTTTGGATAGTCCGGCATGGGGACTATCGTTTTGGATAGTCCGGCATGGGGACTATCGTTTTGAAAAGTCCGGCATGGGGACTATCGTTTTGGATAGTCCGGCATGGGGACTATCGTTTTGGATAGTCTGGCATGGGGACTATCGTTTTGGATAGTCCGGCATGGGGACTATCGTTTTAAATAGTCCGGCATTGGGACTATCGTTTTATATAGTCCGGCATGGGGATTATCGTTTCGGATAGTCCGGCATGGGGACTATCGTTTTAGATAGTCAGGCATGGGGACTATCGTTTTGGATAGTCCGGCATGGGGACTATCGTTTTGGATAGTCCGGCATGGGGACTATCGTTTTGGATAGTCCGGCATGGGGACTATCCTTTTGGATAGTCCGGCATGGGGACTATCGTTCGATAGTCCGACATGGGGACTATTGTTTTGGATAGTCCGGCATTGGGACTATCGTTTTAGATAGTCCTGCATGGGGACTATCATTTTGGATAGTCCGGCATGGGGACTATCGATTTGGATAGTCCGGCATTGGGACTATCGTTTTGAATAGTCCGGCATGGAGACTATTGTTTTGGATAGTCTAACATGGGGACTATCGTTTTGGATAGTCCGGCAATGGGACTATCGTTTTGGATAGTCCGGCATGTTCACTATCGTTTTGGATAGTCCGGCATGGGGACTATCGTTTTTAATAGTCCGGCATGGGGGACTATCGTTTTGGATAGTCCGGCATGGGGACTATCGTTTTAGATAGTCCGGCATGGGGACTATTGTTTTGGATAGTCCGGCATGGGGACTATCGTTTTGGATAGTCCGGTATGGGGACTATCGTTTTGTATAGTCCTGCATTGGGACTATCGTTTTGGATAGTCCGGCATGGGGACTATCGTTTTGGATAGTCCGGCATGTTGACTATCGTTTTGGATGGTCCGGCATGGGGACTATCGTTTTGGATAGTCCGGCATGGGGACTATCGTTTTGGATAGTCCGGCATGGGGACAATCGTTTTGGATAGTCTGACATGGGGACTAT
>JAQYXR010000582.1:0-72964 GCA_030545055.2 Neoaliturus tenellus
CAAATTTTTTCTGACCTAGGTATTGAGCACTTCTAAAAAATGCATATTAGTAGTTTATAGAAAATTTTATTCTCTTTCGGAATATCACCATCCACTTTGGTCGATTTCCTCACCATTAAAAAGTTATTTACAAAAATGCTATGCGCAAACTCGGAATTTATATAGCTGTGGGGAAAAATTTATAGATATATATTAGATGGGAAAATATAGAATATTCCTAACAAAGATCAAGGGAGATTGTAAAAAAAATCAGATGTATTATTTACAAGGAATGCTGTTTATAAGTACGCAGGTCTGCTGGGACGGGGATATTTTTTTACAAGTGAACATTTCATTTTACACTTAAAAATAAATATTTTAATTAATACAATAATTTTAATTTTAATGTTTCACACAGATTACAGTATTTGGGTCAAAATTTAATCCTTTTTATGTCTGTGATTGAAAGAAGTTGCATTTATTTAAAAATCGTTAAAGAACTAGAGACAAGATAACTTGGTTTTCATTTCCAGAAACTAGTCCAGTCTTTGAATAAACATAGTGGTTAGAGTTATTTTTTCAAATAACATATTTTGTATCAACCGGAAGCTAATTCAATTTCCAATAAGTTTTATGTAAAACAATGTTAGGTTCGACATCTAACCAGTTTTATGTAAAAATAAATTTTAAAAGTCGCAATATTTGATCAAATCAATTGATCAGTAAAATGACCAATACGAAATTGAAGGCCTCGTCCTTCAAAATTTAATTAAGTTCCACTGTATTATCTTGGCTGAGGGCATAAAAGAACAAGGAATTATTGGAGTTTATAGGGGACGTGAGAAAAGATGTAGACGGTCATAATTATTGAAAGTTGACTTATTCGACTTTATTCCCCTTACTAATACAAAACTGAGTAACGTAAAACCTTGCCAATTAGAAAGTCTGGCGAAAAAGATAAAACAGATTGGCTAGTTCCTTCATTTTTGGGCAGGCGAAACATGACCAGAAATGAACGCTAAAAACGTTTAGAGAATTTGAAGGCGCTTAATTTATGGACATTTGAGGCTTCTCTTAGTGATTTGGAAATTACAATGTTAACTAACCTGAGGGGATAAAATGTAATGCGTACTTAAAGAACTGTATGTGTTCACATGAACACTTTTTAAACATAGCTCATAGCGTTCTTCGTAATAAAAAAATATATATATAAAACAGTATAATTAATTTTGAATATCTAGCAGATGTTTAAGTAAATCAGGGCGCAAGGACTGACTTAGAACTGTGTAAGGATTGTCTTCGCTGGGACTAAGACGAATAAGCTCAAAGTATCTCATAAAACTTTCAGTTTACAAATATACCTCAGCATTGCAACTTTTTTTTGGGGGGGGGGGAGGGGGGTGTCATATTGTAGAGAAACGTCAATCTTTCCCAAGAAGTTTAAACACAGTTTAAGTCCAATAACACCCGCTACAAATGTTCCGATGGATTATTGTCACTCAAAGTGAAAATTTAATTTTCAACCTAGCAAGATTACCTTTACATGTACAAATAACCTAGGTAAGTTTACGTATCCCTTTATATTTTACGTTAAGAGTACTGTAATATTTTATAACTGTCTATAACCAAAACTCGAATAAAAAAACTTATATAATTATTTTTAAATGCATCTCTTTGCTGACAAAGACAAGTCAAAGTCAAAACTTTTTCCCTACATATTCAATTAAATTTATTGTCAATTCAACATTTTTACAACACTTTTAAAGCACTTTATATACTTTTTCTGAATATAAATCATAAAATAATGTTGTATATAAATACAATAACAGTATAAAACAGGATAAAACCCAGTCTAACTTTTAATGCATTTTTTTAAATGCAGTTGGTCTAAATTTGATTGGTTAGTATTTTTAAAGTGGTCTACATGTTCATGAACACTGTAAAATGATTGGGAAATTAGAAAAGATTTTAATTTATTTTTGAAAGGGCGCAAATTTGATTCTTTTTTCATATTTTTTTTTTTGCATAAGATTTAAAAATTTGATCTTAATTTATTCACTCTAAAGGGATGGTAATTTTTTTCGAATTTTAAGTCTATGATGTTCAGGCCTAAAAAGGTTATTCAATCTTGTATCATAAATATGGATGTCACTTCCTGTTCGTAGCTTGCATTTATTTACGGGAAAAATAATTACTGTCTCTAAAATATAAATACAGGTAATTGTAAGTAATTGCATACTTTTGAAAGTGTCTTAACAAGATTGATTTCGTTTTGCCTTTACAAGATTGGTTTAGTTTTAAATGGAATAACCATCGTAATGCTTTTTTTTGAAGAATTAATAATCTTTTACATGTTTTTTTTAATACGAAGCCCCATATTATAAATCCATAAGACAAGTGAACATATATAAGTCCATATTACGCTGTCAGTAGAATTTTTCCATCGAAATATGTAGCCAATTGTTTGAGAACAATTTATATTTTCAATGTCAATGTGATAAATCCAAGTTAATATTACACTTGACTTTTTCATACACAAAAGAACATTCATGAGTTCTTTTATTTTTTAGCAAAAGATGAATAAATCAAGTAAATAACATTATAAATCTGCAAACGCCTGCAATTTTACTCCCGCAATACGCCACGCGGTCTGCCGTTTGAATTGCCGGACCAGGCATGTGTGGCGTTTGAATGGCCAAACCACACATGCGTTTTCATCTCCCTCTCCCCTCGCGCCTTCCCCTCCCTCTCCCCCCCTTCATCCGCGTCTTATCGGGCTCGAGATTCTAGGAACTCATGGGATGTACCTGATTCGGCTGCGATGGCGGAATGCCTCCTCCCCCCCGTAACCGCGAGTTTGGGCAACCTACGTAATGGCTACTTCCCGATTGTTATTTAATGATGATTTCAATTCATGTGCCAACCAACACAATTAAATCAAAAAAATTTTGTTAAACTTAAATGATATCATTTTGATCCTTATTTAATGCAGAATTCACTTATGTACATTATGCTAAAACTCCATTTGTTATAAATAGGGCAAATCATTTTAAACGGCGATAGTACGCATAAGCGGGCAATCGAGGAATAGAGTAATTTTGTTATGGCTAAATTAAATTATTTCGGTGATGAAAGGTCTAGGAAACTTATGAGGTTTGATCAGCATATTATGTAGATAACAATGATGTGTTTTATGAAATTAAATTGTTTCATGCAGAAGAAATTGAGTTTAAAAAATTACTGGTTAGCTTAATCAGAATTCATGTTAAAAATGTCAGTTGTGCCCAAATGTGATGTCATAATTGCCAGCAGCAAGTAACTGTGCTCGGGGACTGTAGGGGAATACGGAGGTATAAAAATATCCGGAATGTCTAGTTTCCGGGAGTTAAGTATGTTGGGTTTTACTTCAATATTCTTCTTAAAAATAATATTATGAAAAAAACGTTTTAAATGTTTAAATTATTTTTTTAGCGAATTTCCCTATAGGGAATATGCTATTACGGTAGTAGTCACGGTAAGACCTAAGCCCAGGACCATGATACTTGTTCGTTTTGAGGTCCTTAGAAGCCAAAAACACCGTTCGTTCAAATTGATATAATGTGTCCGTGAACACGATAACTTTTGAACAGAACCTCCGATTTTGATGAAATTTGGTACAGGGGTGTAAGCCAGCATCTACTAGGTTAAGTTCGCGAACCAGAATGATCGGACCATGGGAACGGGGTTTTATGGGGTTTCAAAAGGGTTAAAAATGGATTTTGGCTTTTTTACTTTTATTTAGAAAATTCAACAATTTTAACTTAAACCATTTAAAAGAGCTTAAAAAACAAACCATCTAGTATTTTGAATTTTTTACCTAGCATAAATGGGTACTGAGAAAATCCAAAAAGTATGTTTTCCATGTTATTCTTATGGGAAATCAACAAAACCTTCTATCTTGCTTATTTACTGACATATCTTGATAAAATTTGGTATGTACATTCATTAGGAAGCGTTTAACTTATATTTGCTTAGAAAACCCATATGGCGGCAAACCTACGTACTCACCCCTATAGGGTTTAAGGGAAAAATAAAAAGAACACCATAGCCTTATAAAATTTGGTGTATGTACAATCACTAGGTAATGTTTAACTTATATTTGCCAACAAAACCCATATGGCGGCAAACCTACATACTCTCATCCCCATGGATTTTATGGGGAAATAGAAAATATACCAAAATTCCATTGGAAATTCACTGAGTACGCAGGTCTGCTGCGACAGGGGTATTATATTTATGTTGTATGATCAATTTACAATCTTATTTAAATTAAAAAGTTAGTAAGAGCACATCTGAGTAAACTGTTTAAGTTAATAAAAAAAGACAGTCACTAATTTATAATTTATTAACAGCGTTACTGATCCTGTTGAGGCTCAGGAAAACAACTTCAACAAAGAAATTTCCCAAAATTTGCATAAAATTCTATAACAATTCAATTAAAATCTCCAAAGGTGTTCCATGGAGAAGGAGTTAGATTATGGCTTGAGGCAGATTCTGATGGAAAAGTAGATGACTTGATGAAATTCTTTTCTTGTATCTAACTTAAATAAAACTAAAATAAGTTGTTAACAATCAATCAATCTAATTAATTATACAGGGTGTATAAAAAAGAATCATCCAATTTTATAGGTTTATAATTTCAAAACTAATGATCATATGGACATGGGGTTATTTTTTTACCAAAGGATAACTCAAAAAGGTCACTCAAAATTATTAATCACTGGCTGCCAAGGTCACCAGACATTGTGATTTCTTTTTGTGGGTGTTTGTAAAAGACACTTTTTATATCCGTACACCATATAATCACACCCCATAATGATGGGGTAATAATGATGGTGGTTTTTGAGTTCTAACAACATTGGTTGAACTGCAGAATCACATCAGAGTAGCCATCAAATCCACCCCTTAAGACATGCTAGCTAAGCTGTGGGACCAATTTGAGAATTTCCTATACAGGTGCTGTGTATCTAAGGGGGGCCATATTGAGCACTTGTAAATAGTATGTAAAAAACTTTTTGAGTTATCCTTTAGTGTAAAAACTACCCCATGTCCATATAATCATTAGTTTTGAAATTATAAACCTATAAAATTGGATGATTCTTTTTTATACACCCTGTATTAAAAGGTTGTGAGTTAAAAGGAGCATTGAAAATATTCATGTACTACAGAAAATATGAGCAGTAAATTGTTACTGTATTGAATTAGTGATAATAGATTTTATCAGTAAGTTTGTTTACAGCATGGAAGATTTGTTAATAATTTAACTCATAAATCACACAAATACATGTCCAATCTATTAGTTAAGGGACTCCTTGAAGGGCCAAGTAAATATGTTTTTATATAATGGAATTTAAAAATAATTACAACTTTGTATCTAAACCCAGTTGTTATCGTTATTAATGGTGGTACAGTACAACAGTCAACCAATATCCTCTTCTCAATAATATATTAAGTCCTTTATGAAGTGGGAAGGAGATTTAAATACCAACAATATTATTGTCTGACCTTAAACGATCAATATGGATCATGATTTAGGATCGTAATAAATATTGACAGAATTATTTATCGAGCTTGACCTTACACAGTCAATATGTGTCATACATCAATACTCAAATTCTGTGGATCACAGCTCAAAATAATTTGATGAGTTGGACATAATTTTAAAGATTATAATGTGAGAAAATTTTGGTGATATTTGACAGTTTGCAGCTTGAAGTATAATAAATTTCTTCAGCAATTTATTATTCCTTTTTTCTTAATTTTCTAAAATTTTGTTTTCATGTAGAGCTTACAAGACTTTAAGAGGGCTTATTTGAGACAAAGTGCACTTATTCTGATAATAAATTTTGTGTGCGTTCTTAAAATGTCATAAAAAGTGCCAATGACAGGGTGTCTACTGCCAAAGAGATACAAAAATCAGTGACTTTTTTTGTAACTTTTGGGCGTGAAACGTGAAAAAAATCAGTGACTTTTTGGTTTCTACAAGATAGAAAATTTTGGGGGGAAATTGTTAAAGTCGCAAAACATTTGCTCACAATCGCATTATTTTCTCAATTTATCCAAAAAATTTGTGACTTTACTTGCAATTTTAGGAAAAATAAGTGACTTTTTGGTGGGTTCCATGACCATTAATTGAAATATGTGACTTTTGGTGACTTCAGTGACCAGTATGAGTTTGGTAAATAATGATAAAAACAAGACTATGATGGACAATGTCAAAAACATTTCAAAAATTGAAAAATGACTTACTAGATGGTGGAGTGAGATATAATTGCTTAAATTACGAATTCTTGTTAAATTTTACATGCATAATAACCTTTGATTTTTTTACACTGGCTGCCGAAACACTCTGTTATATAAAATTTTGATCAAGTATTGAAATACTTTCCTTATGTTAAGCCATATTTTTATGAACACAACTCTTATTTCTAAACTGGTTTCTTTTGTTTGTTAAAAAAATTATGTTATTTTGGAGTTTTCCAACAAGTCCTTAAGTTTTTTTTTAGAATGGGTACCGGTATGTAAGATATTAGAAGATGTAATTCAATTAGTGGTGATTAATAGTTAATTTTTATTTGGGTTATTGAAGCAAAAACACATAATTTTAGGCAAACTTTTACTTCATAGGTGTTAAAAAAAGTTATATACAAAATAATAAACAACTACATACAAAAAAGTCACTCATAAAGAAGTAGCAAGCTTAACATGAACATCACAGTCTACGTGTTTCTGTGGGCCCCCAAGACGTCTACAGAAGCAAGGTCCAAAGCGGCTTTCTCACCCACACCTTAAAAATGACACAGAAAAATCATAATTTTTCATTAGAGTCGTCAATAATAAGGAATAATTTGAGACCAAGGTTTATGAAGTTGTTAAACTTTTACATAATTTACATAAAAAGGTACAGTGGAGTCAGCATCAATAATTTTAATTTCGGCCTGAAGTCTGCTTAATCTCAAATAGAAATTAGGAAAAAATAAAAATTTATGGAAGATAAAAGTTATAACAGTTGCAACAGATGAATTTGTAGCTAGTTTTGGGAAGAAATAATTTAAACACAAAAAAATGAACCAGGTAATAGTGCAGAAGATAATTTTTATTATACTGAATTTCAATATTGTTTACTTCAGGCACTCCACTATCTCACTTTTGAGAAAAATACAACGATAAATACTTGAACATATTGAATGAAGATGTTTTTATAGTTCGGTTATCTATTGTTTGACATTTAGTGTAGGGGCTACAGTAATTTATTCCAGAGATAAGAAAATCCGTCAGGTACTACACGTTGGTAAAATGAGAACCAGAGTAGTTAAATACAAAAAAGATTATGCTCTATCCTTTGTCTGATTTTCACAAATTGAATCAAACATCAGCTAAAAATCAGTTGTGTGATATTCTTTTTATGAGCTCTAAGTAACTAACTACACACTCTAGACTGATGATTTTCACGGTGCGTGATACATGGAATCCATATACTGAGCTAGCGTTTTGGACTTAAATTTTTTTAACAGTTTACTTCATTACACACTGTATTTAATATTATGTTTGTATTAGAAATAGTTTTATTAAATCTGAAAATTTTTTTGTCCAAAATATGTTCGGTCTCAATCATTTAGGATTTTCTAGACTCCACTGAGTCAGAAATGTTTGAGTCTTGGGTATTATTTCAGGAACCATTTATGATATTAAACATAAGAATAGACTGAGAAAGGATTCAAAAGTTAATCCTTTGGCATTTAGCATGCTTAAGTTTGAATGCTTGAATGATTTTTATTCATTTTTTAATGTTTTTTTCAATTTATTTTTTTGTCCTTTGTACCTGAGATGTTCAGAAAGTAACCTCCGTTTTTATCTATAAATAAAGCACAGAATTAGAAACATCTTATTATATACATCTCAAAACTACGTCTTTCCTCAGCTTTTCAACATATTTCCTGAATATTCAATTTAAACATTTATCATTTCTATGAACTGACTTTAGAATTCCCTCTGCAAAAAAAATCTTTTGTCAGTGCCGAGATTTGAAAATTGAATCACAGCACGCACCTCACACTTGGTGGGTTTTGCAATTGCAGCACTTATTGTGACAAGCGACTGCAAAAAAAAAAAAAAAAAAAAAAAAAAAAAAAAAAAAAAAAAAAAAAAAAAAACAATGCTTGGACAACCTTTGCAGTACCACGGCCGAACACCGACTAGACTGCCATGCGTGCAGGAGCAAAAATGGCGCCATTAACCCCTACCCTTTGCTAAAAGAAGCATATATGGAGGTTACTTTCCAAACAGCCCTCGTATTTTCAGATATAACTTCTTTGTTATCCATAACTTGACTAGGGTCTAGCTGATTTATTAACATATTTGAAACCAGTTAAAGTGTGCCCCTAAAGTCATGCACATGGTAGCATCTCATAAATGAAATACAGTAGTCTTAACACACTTCTTAACACAGATACACTCGTATCACTGACTATACAATACATGAATGGACTTCTCATACAATACTTGTGTTAAAAACCGATTTACGGTACGGTATTGATAAAATCAGTTTTGTTATCCAGCATGGAGTATTGGATGGTTGAGGATCTGTTTTGTTGTAAGGGTGTGTTCCGTAGCACTGTAAAAACAGCTGGAAATAATATTGCAGAGACTTTCAAGACACGGGTACCTGGTCCAGAATCAGAATCAATTCCTTTATTGTTACAAAAAAACGTTTTGTATAGCTAGCATAGCTAGAAAACAGGTAACATTGTCAATAAAACTTAAAATAAGGCTTGGTGAAGTATGTTACATTACTTAGTCAACTTAACTAATGTTTCACAGGGCTTAAAGTAAGTCACAAAGAGTAAAAACAAAAATTTAAATGCTTAATTAAATTGAACTGTCGTTTAAATATTCCTGAACTGAATAATACACCTTAGACAGCAAAAAAGACTTTATTTTGTTTTTGAAACTAATAGTATCTTGTATCGATTTGTACTCAATAGGGAATTTATTGTAAAGTTTCATACCCATATTATAGTGAGGTGTCCTTTCAAAAACATTAAGTCGATGTCTGGGGTATTGAAAATCACTTTTAAACCTTGTCTCATAAGTGTGATTATGCTGATGTTTGACTAAACTTGACAGATTATTTTTGATAAAAAATAAAACTCGAAAAAAATATATAAACAAGGTAGAGTTAAAATTTCTAATTCTTTAAAGATAGGTTTGCAAGATGTTCTTGAAGTTGAAAAGGTCATTATTCTTAAATACTTTTTTTGGATTTTAAAAATCGACACAGCATCTGAGGTTACGCCCCAAAATTCTATACCGTAAGAGGCAATGGAATAAAACAATGCATAATAAACCATTAACTTAATCTTAAAATCAACAACATCACCAATCACAAGCATTTGATATACTGATGTGTTAAGTCGTTTCCCTATCCAATTTATATGCGATCGCCAAGTTAAGTTTTTGTCTATTTCAATTCCTAAAAATTTAGCGTGATCAGCAAAAGATACTTTATCTTAGATTTTGGCGTCCACCAAAATCTAACCATTATCTTTATTTTGAAGTGTTGAATATCAAAAGAGTTTTCGAACCATTTAATTTCAAACGATTTGCCCCGAATCATTCAGATAACTGATAAAAAGCTTGGTATCAAGAAAATATCCAAATTATAGTATCAAGAAAATACATTTGGATGAGAAGTCTATCCAAATACAGTAGACTTTGGCAACCCAACACTTATGAGACCAGGGCGTTTTTGTATTACAGACGATAATGAATTGCTGGAAGTATCATAAAAAAATGCTAAAAAACCTCTCCCAAACGGTTAAACAAGGTTAAAACTGTTTATTAATTAACCCATTGGCCTAGACATACGAGACCGTCTCGTAGTGCCGCGATCCGGGTCAGACATAGAGATACGAGACTGTTCCGCAGTGAATTACAATCGTACTATGATCTGCTCCAGGGTCAACGTAGTTCCTTATTTTGCCGACAGATGGCAGGGGCGTTTTGTTTTACGCATTTATTTGTCAGTAATCACTAGTATTTCAAAATTATTGATATTAAAATAATATCTTCACGAAGTGGAGTTCGAGGTTCATTTCTAAGTATTGAAACGGTGAAATGGGCTACTTTACACCCGCTCACTTTTATTATATATTATTATCTTGAATGCTTTGAAAGAATTGAATTGCAGAATATTTTGTTTTGTATGTTGGTAACATAGATGTTTGTTTACGTTTTGTCGTATGTGATCATACTGACAGTAACCAAGTGTTGTCAAAACTAGTGGACTGTTTGTTTTCACGAAACTTCCGAAAGTGTTTTGGTGTTTATTTAGAGATGAACACTGTGTTTGTTTGTTTTTTATGATAAAATGTGGAAAGATACTAGATCATCTGAGATACGCATGTTACTTGACAGCGATTATGAAGATGCAGACTTTGTAGGCCTAAGTGACAATGAAGAACGTTTTAGGGATGAGCAGTTTTTAGATGAAAATGAAGTGGAGAGGGGTAACGTGGATGATAGTGACTGTGAAAGTGATTCTAAAATTCAATTAGACCTATTCCACGATGATATTGAGCATAACATTGTGGATCCAGATAGGCCTAGCGCTAGTGGATCTGGGATAAATAATATCACCATGGAAATCGATGAAGGGGACCAAATAATAGACCTTGGCCAAAAGGTTGGTGGTGGAGGAGATAATTGTCCAAGTCAACCTCTAAAAAAACGTAAGTACGAAAGAAAAAATAATCCTAAACCTAGGCCTAAGAAAAATCAACCTTCTAAGAAACAGTCAAACAGTAAGAAAACTGCTAAGAAAAAGAAACAAAAATTCCAAGACTCAGACTGGCCATGGTTAGATGAGGACAATGTGCCAAAAAAAAATTGATTTTATAGGAACACCTGGACTAAATGTTAGAGTCCAACGTAGTCTAGGAACAAATCCTACAGAGCTCGATTGTTTTGGCCAGTTTGTTGGGGAAGAATTTTGGCAGATGCTCTGTACGGAAACAAATGACTATGCCAGAAAACAGCTTTTGGACGAAACAAGAAAATCGTTGAAGACTGATGAGAAGTGGCTGGATGTCGATGTAGCAGAGATGAAGGCCTACTTTGCTCTCTATGTCCTAATGGGACAATTGAAAAAACCGTCCATACAAATGTATTGGTCACACAAAAAAATAATAGAGACTCCCATTTTCAGCGAAACTATGTCAATGGAGCGATTCAATTCCATTTCACGATTTCTCCATTTTTATGATGAGGCCACAGAAGATCTAACAAACGACAAACTGAAGAAAATTCGGCCAGTTATTAGATATTTAGAAACAAAATTTTTGCAGACATACGAACCAGAAAAGAAAATTGCTCTGGATGAAACCCTACTCAAAATGAGGTCCCGACTTGGAATAATTCAGTTCAACCCCAAAAAAAGGGCCCGTTTTGGGGTAAAAATTTATAAAGTGTGCGAGTCATCATCTGGCTACTGTATGGTATTCAAGATCTATGTTGGTGATGACAAACAGGATGACACATTAGCAAGCACATCAGTGACTCTTGACCTGTTGCAACCTTTTTTTGGTAAAGGATATATTGCCTACTTGGACAATTGGTACTCCTCTCCATTACTGTACACTGCTTTGTTGAAAGAAGACACTTATGCTGTAGGAACAGCCATTTCAAACAGACAATGTATGCCTAGGGTTTTTTTGAAAACCGATTTGGAAAAAGGAGATTTTTTGAGGAGGTCTGGCAGAGGAGTGCTAGCCATCAAATGGAAAGACCGTAAAGATGTCCATATCCTATCAACATTACACGAAGGAGTAGAAATGGAGACAGCAAAGGTGGTGACTTGGGGAGATGAAGAGGAAGAAATAAAGAAACCAAAAGCTGTGATTGATTATAATAGTGGAATGCTCGGTGTAGATAGGCAGGATCAGGTGTTGTCATGCTTCCCAATTATGCGGCAAAATGTCAAAGCCTACAAAAAAATCTTTTTTTACCTGATGGATATGGCTACATACAATGCCTTTTGTATTTTCAAGAAGGTGACTAATAAGAAGCTGCATTACACCGATTTCCGCCTAAACTTGGTTGATCAGCTACTAATGTCAGTCACACTACCCCAGTGAACCACTCCTGGTCGAGCACCTATCGCGGACTCACCCCTTAGACTTCAGTCTAAAAACTGGGGCCATTTCCCCTTACAGATCCCTCCAACTGCATGTAAACAGTTCCCAACAAGACCCTGTAAAGTGTGCACAAGACATAAGAAGAGGGCTGAAGTAAGGTGGATGTGTGAGAAGTGTAAGGTTCCCCTCCACTTGGAAGAATGCTTCAAAAAATACCACACAAAAATGGAGTACTGAGCATTCTCATGGTGCTGTAAATAAGTAGTTAGTTTTGTAAATATAGTTAGTTACCCCAGTATTGTGTCAATAAATAGTTTATGAACAGCAACTCTACAAGTTTTTACATAAGAGCAGATTTTACCAGCGCCTCCCTCAAACATGTAATTCGTAAGTAATCTTTTATTTTATTTTATCTTGTATAAATATTATTTGTTCCTGATTAGGCCTATTTATTTTCATATTATAAACTGAAAGAATATGAAACTCAAATGCCACATTTCACTTCAATAATTTGTAATTTATTCATTTTTGTAACTTGGGCTTGTTCATGCATTTCCAAATCCAAACGCAAACTTTCAGGAGAAAATCACTAAGTTTCATAATATACATCCAATTTACAAAATAAAATATTTTTTATGTAAAAAAATAAAAGGTCTTTCATATGAAATATCAATATTTTACCCTAACCTTAATTTTCATGTAAAAAAATTCCTATACTTTTAAAATTTTGTTTGTGTTTTTGTAAAAAACAAATAAAACAAATAATTTTTTAATTTTTAACCCTTTTAATGCTACGCCCAATACCCACAGCCATAGTGAGAAATGCTAAGGCATTTTCATGAAAAACGCAAGTTATGATAAAAACTCTTATATCTCCTCTAATTTTTATGATATTTTGACCAAACTTCTTTCATTTTGTAGATGACTAACTGTTCTATTAGTACTGACTAATTATTTGTTGCAAATATGTTTTACAAATTTGTGGTATTAGATGTAAAATAAAAAGTTTTTTTGAAAAAATCCAAATTTTTTAGTTTGACATGAAATTAGAAGTCTTGGAATATTTTAGTCATTTTTTGTATGTGTGTTACTAAAAAGAGCAGATTGTACTGAACATTTTCATAAAAAAAAACACCCTCTTAGGAGTAAAAATAAAATTTTTATGAAAAAAATAAGCGCAAACCGTATTTTGACAAAATTGAATTTATTACAAAAATTGTATGAAATTATCCCAGCATTCAATTTTTACCCAAAACATTTATACTAAGTTAGAAAGCTACATAATTGAACAAAATAAAATGAAATAAATCATGCAGTAGTTGAAATTTGTTTACCTTTTATTATTCTTGTTGTTTCCTTGGAAACGGAATAAAGAAAAGTCTCTTGATGAATAAAATAAATAAGTTCATTCACTTCACTGTGGTTCATTTTATAAATGTTTTTCCTTTTACTTTTCAAATAAATTAGGCTTACAAACTACAATAAACAAAACAATAAATATTTACATAGGCTCATCTAGAGTTTTTTATTTTTTTCACTGTAGGCTACAAAAGGTTAGCATTTGTGCTTGTCGATACACTCAGGGTGTAGTCCTCTTTTGCACCGTACACAAATAAATGCTGATCTGTGTTTTATATTTGGAGTGCTACACTCCTTACACAGTCTCAGCTTGCGATCTGGTAGTTTTTCTACTCCAAAGTAATTTTGGAGTTGATTTGCCACATTAGGCTGAGCTGGTGGTGCCACATTTTGGGATTTTGTAACCATCCATTCCTTGCCAAGATCATGCACAAGGCGTTCCATAAATTGGAATCTAGTCATTGGCTTTCCATTTCCATTCAATTTGACATTTTCTTTGTAAAGAATGTAACAGTTCAAAACCATCCTTGACATAATACTAAAAACAACTTTTTTCCAAAGTTTTACTGTTCTACGCTCGTCGAGGTAAGCATACACCATCATGTCAGAAATGTCTATGCCTCCCATGTACTTGTTGTATTCTAGTATCACATCAGGTTTCATTATTACCTGTTCACCAGCCTGTCTCCTGACCCTTCGCCTTACCTCACTACTGGTGGCCTGAGAAGAAGTAGAGATCAATAAGACCTGCTTTTTCTGTGATTTTTTGTCTCTATGGCCACACAATAACAAAAACCCCTTCTTGAAAAATTTTGATACCCCCACATCAAATTTTGGTTTTATTGCTTCAGGAAGTCCCTTTCTATTGGCTCTAATTGTTGCTGTGTAGTACGTGCCAAGCTCATATAATTTTGAGGCCAAAGGGACTGAAGCGAAGAAGTTGTCAGTAAATACATGAAATCCTTTATTTAGGTAATTACCTAGTGACAGCAATTTTTTTACTACTACATATCCTTGTCCAAATTCTTTTTGTTCTTCTTTTTCATTATTAGTTGTTGCAGTTTTTCCTTTGTACACATAAAAGCCCAAGACATAATTCACAACGGAGTCGCACAACATCCATACTTTTACACCCCATCGGTGATGTTGTTTTTTGGGAAGATACTGTTGTAGAACGGTATGGGACTTGGTGCCAATAAGTGACTCGTCAATTGAGAGCTGCTCATGTGGTGTATAGTAGTGTCTAAAAAGCACATTTGCATGATCTACTATAGGTTGAAATTTAGCGCAGGGGTCAAATGGCCTTTGAGCAATGACATCATTGTTTACAATATGAAAAAATCTTAACAAAAGCTGAAATCTGTCTCTCGAAAACATTCCCCTGAACCATGGAGTTCCCAATACTGGACTAGTTGACCAGTAAGAAAAGATAGTCGGTTTCCTAATCAAGCCCATGTTTAGGATGCAAGCAATAAAGCCTTTTATTTCAGGAATACATGTAGGAAGCCATTTCTTTGCTCTAGAATGGTCTTTGAATTCAGATCGCTCCAAACACTGATTTGCGTATCGATTAGTTTCTCTTACAATACTCTGAAATAACAATGATGTAAAGAACAAGTTAAAATATTTTATTGGAGGAGAATCTGCTGGTGGCATGTGTTTGGGTCCAGGAATCTCGTGGTATGTTACGGGACGAAGAGGAAAATCTACCTCGGGCCCAATCTCTTCCCATCCATCATCAGTTTCATTTATCTCATTTGCCCCTGGCCTCAGATCTAGAGGAAGCGCTGGACCTTGTTGAGCATCTAAGCCTACCACAGGAGGGGTAAGTTCTTCCACTGGGAGAGGTTCATCCACCATTTCTTCTTCAAGGTCAGTTAGGGGCACTATCATAGACCTAGACGTTTGGTTGTCAGGGTTTGCTGGAGGTGCACCATCGTTAATTTCTTCCTCAGAATCAGGTCTAGGCCTCACAGGACTTAACTGTATAAAAGACCAATCAGGCCTCTGGCTGCGATTTGGTTTGTAAAATGTACCTGGAGACACTGCAGATAATTTCGGTTTTTTTGGAGTTGATGAAACAAAATCAACATCATCACAATCATCATCATCATCGTCGTCGTCGTCGTCATCCTCATGCTCAGATGGAACATAGTCCTTGTCGCCAAAAGTGTTGTCTGCCTCACTGAGAATTTCATCATCATCATCATCATCAGTGGTTGGAATGTCATCTACGTTTTCATCTATGAATGCGTCATCATCATGTTCGCTAATAAATGACATATCTATTGTGCCATTGTCACTCCCGCTGCTCATGTCATTTATTAGATCTCTAAGCCTATCATCATCACCAGAAAAGTTTTTGCGATCCATTTCAAAAAAATATTTTAGGCCTAACTAATACACTAACTATAACTAATACAAACAACAAGAGTTCATGCACATGCACAAAGTCAATAGGAAATAGACACCATAAAGAAAGGAGGTTACAGAAATTATGAACTTAGGCCTAGGCCAAGTCTGTGAAGAGCAAAAATAAGTAAGGTTAGAAAGAAAAAAGAAAGGTTAGACTAATAATAGAGCACAAGAGTTATTCTGGAAAACCTTACTTCACAACAAAACACTTTCTTTTATTTTCAAACACACCTCCGAAAACAATTTTTACTAACCGGAGGCGTCAAGTTATTACGCACTGACACTAGATTCAAGGCGCACTTATTAGGTCAGCTAAAATGGTAATCACAAAAATTGGCTCACTACATTTGTATGAAAATTACTAATTGAACTTCTGAGAAATAATGTAGATTTTAGTAGATTGATTGTTTGGGATCGTTTTGGCACGTTTAGCGGCCAGTAAAGTAAAAATGGTATGAAGTAATATATGAAATACGCGGAGTCGCTGACAGCGACGTTCGCACTAAAGGCGCTAAATATGGCGTCGCTGTCAGCGACGCTGTAGCACTAAAAGGGTTAAAAATTTTAATTCTAATATATTAGCCTATTATATTTTTTTGTAGACAAATTATTTATAAACATAAAATTGAAATCCAGATGTAAAAATAAGCTTCCATTAGAAAGTTATTTCGTTTTTAGTGAAACTCTACATTTTCAAGCTTTTTAAATGCTACTGGAGGGCCTTGCATAACAGCTGATAATACCTAGGCCAATGGGTTAAGTGGGTTGAAACTGTGTGTTTAAAGTAGGTTATTTAATGGGTTCTTGAAAATTAATTTTGTGTGGGCATAGATGAACCCACCGTTTGCACGAAAATCGCTCTCTTGCACTAACAATAGATACTACCATTGCGGCGTTATTGGTTTACAGAATTTGTTGGACCTTACAGGGTGTCCCGGAACTCTCTGGAACCCTTTTGTATATTTGTTCCTTGCATCAAGACAAGAAAAAAACATCACACAAATCGGGGTCTAAAATCAAGCGTTAAGCCGCTAGCCGCCATTTTGTTTTTTCACATAATAATTTTTATTTCCGTAACGGATGGTTATATTCAGTTTATATTTGGTATGAACCTTAGTCATACCAACATACATTTTCAGGAAAAAAATAAATTTTTTCCACTTTGTATTTTCAAAATGGCAGCCATTTGAAATTTTCAAACTCAAATAACTCAGAATCGGTAAATTTCTAAAAATTTTACTTGGCACAAAAAAGTTGCCAAATTTTATTATCTAACCAACGCTACCAAGTTTGTAAGGATCTGATACAAACAACGGAGTTATTGAGATTTTTCTATTAAAATGGCCTTAGTTTTGTATTAATTAGAATGCAAAATCAATCTTTTTTTTTTTTTTTTTTTAGAAGAACCGCAATAACTCTGTTATTGTTTTCAGGTCTATATAAACTTGGTACCGTCGTTTAGATAATTTAAATTGCCAACTATTTTGTTTGTAGTGAAATTTACCGATTTTGAGATATTTGAGGTTGAAAATTTAATACCCCCGTCGCAGCAGACCTGCGTACTCAGCGAATTTCCAATGGAATTTCAGATTATTTACTTTCCCCATAAAAACACCATAGGATCGAGTATGTAGGTTTCCTGCCATTGGGTGTTGTTAGAAAATCCAAGTTAATCAATAATTGGTGAATGTAAACACAAAATTGTATCAAACTCTGGCAATTTTTTATTTCCCCCATAAATCCCATGGGGGTGTAATGTAGGTTTGCCACCATATGGGTTTTGTAAGCAAGTATAAGTCAAACCTTATATAGATAATGTACATACCAAATTTGATTAAGTTATGTCAATAAATAAGCAAGATATAGGGTTTTCTTGATTTCCCATAAGAATAACATGGAAAACACATTTTTGGATTTTCCCCGTAACCAGTTATGCTATGATAAAAATTCAAAATACCAAATTGTTTGTTTTTTTAAGCTCTTTTAAATGGTTTCAGTTAAAATTGATGAATTTTAAAAATTATGGTCCAAAAATGCAAAAAACCCATTTTTGACCCCTTTGAAACCCCATAAAACCCCGTTCCCATAACCCGACGATGCTGGTTCGCGAACTCATGAAAATAGACCTGGTCTTACACCTCCATACCAAATTTCATCAAAATCGGAGGTCCCCTTCAAAAGTTATCAGTGCCACGGACACATAGATATATAGATAGATAGATATATAGATAGATAGATAGATAGATAGATATATATATATATACATATATATGAAAATGAACGAATGGTGTTTTTGGCTTCTGGGGACCTCAAAATGAAAAAGTAAAGTGGTCCTGGGCTTAGGTCTTACCATGGCTACTACCGTAATAGCGTATTCCCTATAGGGAAATTCGCTAATATTCCCTATAGGGAAATTCGCTAAAATGGCCACCATTTTAAAAATACACAGTGGAAAAAATAGTTTTTTTTCCTGAAAATGTACATTGGTATGATAAAGCTTTATCCCAAATGTGAACTGAATATAACCATCTGTTACGGAAATAAAAATTATTATGTGAAAAAAACAATATGGCGACTAGCCGCTTAACGATGGATTTTAGACCCTATTTGTATAATGTTTTTGTCTTATCTCGATGCAAGGAACAAATATACAAAAGGGTTCCAGAGAGTTCCAGGACACCCTGTAGAATCTCAGACTATCAGAGTCTACTGTAGTGAATATAGTCCTAATTGTATGTTTGAGTACTGTAACACTAATTCCTATCCAGTTAGTATCAACTATTACAACTTACTTGAATCCTCTGTGACCTTTTCAAACATGTAGTTCTTTCCCTTAGAAAGAGGACTATCAGTTTGATCTGTCAAGAACTGGAGTTCTACAGGTGACAGTTTTTCTCCAAGTTGTCGCAAAGCTGATAGTATTTCTGCCTAGAAACATTTTAGTCGGATTACAGAAAAATTTAAATATTTAAACAGTATTGTACAGTAGAGTCCCACAAATCCGAACAAATTGGGACCAAAAGCTGATTGGTTGAACCAATTTTCGGATTAGACGGATAGTATGTCAACTTATTTCAACTTTTAGTTATTACGTAGTAATGTGAGAATTGTATATATTTAAGGGAATACTTCGTACTACTTTGGAGAAAATTTGTTGACTTTCTTGCACTGTAATAGAAATTTTCAACTGTACAAACATTTCACATTTTGGCAATAAAGCAATGGTGATACTGAAATTCATGGTAGGTACGTCATATAATGCCAGCTCTACGGTATTGTTTGACTCATAAACAGGTGCAGTGGCAGACCAGAAGTGGAAGACATCAATCCTTGATAAGAATGGAGACAATTATGTAAAAATAAGACACTCCAATTTTACCTGCCATCCCTCTCTTTCTTCCCCATATTCCAAATATGAGTCCAAGTCATTTGAATATGTAGCGAGTAAAATATTACATTCCAAATCTAATTCCAATTTTGTTATACTAGCTTAGGCTTTTTCTGTTTTAAATTAAGGTTAATTAACATATTAAACATTATTTATTAAATGTAAACAAATAAACTTCTAAGTGTAACGATTAATATTCGTTTTTGCACAAGAAGAAACTCTTTTTTCTGGAATTTTCTTGTTTATAAGTTAAGAAAAGGTCAGCATTTTCCTGACAGTACGTGTTTATGATTAGCAGATCTTTGGAGAAATTTAATATGAAAAACCACCCATTTCACTTAGGGGGGCCACCAATAGACCTACTTAACACTTGGCCGTCGTGCCATTTGTCCTACATTTTAAAATTAATTAATAATTATTCAATAAATAGCCGGAACCATGTGTACGATATGTCACTTGGCCGTCTTGCAATTTGTCCTAAATTCGAAATTAAATATTTTAAACTAAATAAATAGGCGAAACCACTAGACCTACATGACCCTTGGCCATTGTGACATTTGTCCTACATTTTAAAATTAAATTATAATTATAAAATAAATAGCCGAAACCATGTGTACGACCTATCACTTGGCCGTTTATCAATTTGTCCTACATTCGAAATTAAATATTAAACACAGGTGAAACCAACTGACCTACATGACACTAGACCGTCATGCAATTTGAACGTATTACGGAAACGCCCCACAGTTTGAATACTTTTCGACCAATAGCATCACTAGCCACTAGTCACCCCTTCACTAGCCAGCATTACCGCCGCAGCGCCGCCGCCGCGCTGAATATCAACTGACATGATTGTTGTTGGTGTGTCAGCTGCATTCTTGTTTGTTTACATCGTATATAACGACTTGAGCAGCAGAAGGCACATGAAGGGGGGACTCGCAGGTGTGGCAAGTATTAATTCCCGTCAAGCCAAAAATTCCCTTGATGTTACTGGGAGCCCAAATTTTCATACGAGTGAGTTGAGTTGGAACCATAGATATATACTAAACACCTGGATCGGTAACTGAAATGGTGGACTAGCGCTAAAAACGAGCCGGCTTCCCCCACCACTAGCCAGCATTAACGCCGCAGCGCCGCCGCCGCGCTGAATATCAGCTGACATGATTGTTGTCGGTGTGTCAGCTGCATTCTTGTTTGTTTACATTCTTTTAAATGTTCAATTATAATGATGATGAAAGATGGTATGGTACTGTGCAGCTTATGAATGTACTTGTGCACATTCCAAAGGCTGGAATTAACATTTCATAGGTAAGAAAGACTAAGAAATACAGTATTACTGTAGTTTATTTTATTTATTTATTTAAATTAAATTACATAATTATTCGAACAGGGTTGGCAACGCTGACCACGTATACTGGCTAGTGGTGGGGGTAACGGCTCGTTTTTGCAACATGGAGTTACCGATCCAGGTGTTTAGTATATATCTATGGTTGGAACTCACTTTTCACCTAATTGGTATTTTTGAACAGTTTAGTTGGTGACTATCCCACTCGTCATCTTACCCACTCACCACCTAAATCAATGTATACAGTGTACATTGACCTAAATCACTTAAACTTACAGTACAATTAATTGTTTTAACTAGAAGCTGTCAAGAATGGGTGGCCCATCTTTGATGCTGAACTTCTTTTGTTCGTTGTATATTCATGAGTTTCTACTTTTCAAATTTTACGTTCAATCAAAACAAACAAACCTCCAATAATATATTTGTTTTTATGTTTTGGTGATAAACAAAGATTTACAGGATACACGTCAGTAAATACTACAAATAAAAGAAGTTCAGCGTCAAAGATAGCCTACCTAATCTTGATAGCTTCTAGTTAAAAAAATTCAACTGTATATTTGCTTACAAATCCACATGGTGGCAAATCTAAGTACTCACTCTCATGGTGTTTATGGGTAAAATAAAAAATAACAGAACTTGTTACAATTGGTTAAGTACATTCACTAAGTTATATCTGCTTACAAAACCTATAGATGAGGGCGGCAAAACAACACACTCACCCTCGTGAGGTTTATGAGAAAATAAAATAATACACAAATTAAGTTGGAAACTCGCTAGAGTACGCAGGTATGCTGCGACGAGGATATTTCTTCATAGAATTCGCAGGATGTGAATTAAAATAATAAACTTATCATCTATCAAAATTAAGTAAGTATAGTAACTGAACAGCTTTAAGAAAGAGACTGTTACGTAAATTCATGCCAAACACACTTAATGTGCCTTCCAGATGTGATGAAGATAATATTCTAAGAAGTTATGGGAATACAATTTTCTTGAAGTGTAGAAATATGTGAGTAGGCTGTACTGTAACTAGTAGCATTGACTTAGTAGTGTTAAACTGTATTTTGGATGTATCATAGAGGTGTTATGACTTTGTCAGGCCTTAGTAAAGAATTTAAAAAAAGAAGTCAAGTTACGTTATAATATTTACCAGTACACAGCTGATTGAAAAAGAGAATGAAGCAGTCTTGCCACGGGTACGATATTTATCATAATGACACCATATTACTCTATTTTACATTTGGATTATTAGTTAATAACAAACCATCAATCAAAGTAAATCTAAAACCATAAATTCTATCATAGTTTGCTTTGAAATTCCTTACTTTAGTAATAGTTGAGACAAAAAATCTCCACCGCAAACGATAATTATTGTTGTATCCTGCAGCGTTGGCAACACTTGCTGATAACAAAGAGTAAAATGTTGGTTTTTTAACACTATTTTAATCAACAAAAACTCTTTGGCGACATCCACGGATGTCGCAGAAACTCACACCATTGCTCTAATGGGATGTAGTTCACCTGTGGCACTTCAGTCATCTTGGTTTGTGTTACCAATTAATACTAAATCCAAAATCCAACACAATGAAGTCTGATTAAAGCGAGTTTGAAACAGTTCTGTAAACGCTGCATACTGTTACAAAATCAAGATGGCTACGTTACTGAGTTATTCCATACACCACAAGTCGCGGTGTATTTTATAAAAAGGGTAAATATTTTCATACATATTGGTATAACTGCTAAGAGACCAGTCATGTGACCACTTAAATTAAGGTCATGACGGACGTCCGACGATGATCATTGGTTGCTGTCATGTTGGGGGGCGTTTCCGTAATGCGTTCATATGGCACAACGGTCAAGTGTCATGTAGGTCAATTGGTGGCCCCCCTATGTATTTAATAATTATTATTTAATTTTTAAATGTAGGACAAATGGCACAACGGTCAAATGGCATGTAGGACTAATGGTTTCCCCTGTTTATTTAATATTAAATATTTAATTTCGAGTGTATGACAAATGGCACAACGTCCAAGTGTCATGTAGGTCAATTGTTGGCCCCCCTATGTATTTAATAATTATTAATTAATTTTATAATGTAGGACAAATGGCACAACGGCCAAGTGTCATGTCGTTCAATTAGTAGGTCACCTTTCACTTAGTAGAAAATAGACTATGACCAATTACCGGTTCACTCTACTTAGTTAGTGTGACTCTACTGTAGTTACTTTTAGAAGGCTAAAAATCCTCTTAGAACTAGCATTGCCAATATGTCATAAAGCTACAAGACTAATTGCTATCGTGCTTGATGAGATATTCAGTAGAAGCCCTTCAAGAGACCAGATCCTGGGGAGATTGCTTAAAGATCGGTTGACGGTTAATTGAATAATATTTGGAACAACTAAAAATGTTATCAAAAACTAAAAATGATTTTGAATTTAACAGTATCAATATTATAAGACTTCAACAGTGTCACGCATGTTATTAAAATATTTTTTTTTACAAACAACCAATAAAAACAGACATATTTATCATATTATTGACAATTTCTTAAAATATAACATTGGTGTTTAAAAATATCCCCGTCACAGCAGACCTGCGTACTCAGCGAATTTCCAATGGAATTTCAGATTATTTACTTTCCCCATAAAAACACCATAGGATCGAGTATGTAGGTTTGCTGAATGGGGTCTTGTCAGACAATCTAAGTTAATCAATAATTTGTTAATGTTAACACCAAATTGTATCAAGCTCTGACAATTTTTTATTTTCCCCATAAACCCCATGGGGGTGAGTATGTAGGTTTGCCGCCATATGGGTTTTGTAAGCAAGTATAAGTTAAACCCTATCTAGATAATGTACATACCAATTTTGATTAAGTTATGTCAATAAATAGGTAAGATATACGGTTTTCTTGATTTCCCATTAGAATAACATGGAAAACACATTTTTGGATTTTTTCCGTAACCATTTAAGCTAAGTTAAAAATTCAAAATACTAAATTGTTTTTTTTTTTAAGCTCTTTTGAACGGTTTTAGTTAAAATTCATGAATTTTGAAAATTGAGGTCCAAAAATGCCAAAAAAACAATTTTGACCCCTTTGAAACCCCATAAAACCCCGTTCCCATAACCCGACAATGCTGGTTCGCGAACTCATGAAAATAGACCTAGTCTTACACCTTCATACAAAATTTGATCAAAATCGGAGGACCGCTTCAAAAGTTATCGGTACCACGGACACACACACACACACACACACATATATATATATAAGTAGATAGTATCATGTTACTTCTAGGACACTTTTGGAGACAATCAAAAATCAAACAAATTTCACAGTTTTTTAATACAATTATGCAATATTTTTGCCATTTTTTGGCCAATTTTCAGCTTTTGTCAAATTGTCTTAAAAAATATGCAATTTTAATGAAATTTTTAACAAATATGCCTAAAATTTTCTACAAAATAAAATTTTTTTAAAAACAAGTAAAATTATCACATTTTATAAGTATTTTTTAAATAAAATTAATAGTCGACTTTTCATAAGGTAATTTAAAATTTTAGTAGTATTTTTTCAATAAAATTTGAATTTTTTTAAAACAAGTAAAATTAAGGTTTAGTATCAATAATATTGTAATAATTATTCAAATTTAACTAAAGCAGTTTCTTTATCATCAAAAGTCTTAATATCAGTGACAATTAAATGTAAATCTTTTTTATTTAATTCTTTAATTGATTTATCATCAATTACATTAGTAAATCTTTTTGGTAAATGTACTTTACATTTTTCTAATTCAACAATAATTGTATATCCATATTTATCTTTAATTCTTTCAAATTTTTCAATTTTATATTTTTTATTTAAATTTAAACTTTTTAATGGTTTATATTCTTTAAATCTTAATTCTCCAACATTATTAATTTCTTCTAGCAGATCCATTTATATAGGAAAAAATATCACAAACTTGTTTGTGATAGATATGTTAAAAAGTCATTATCATAATTAGGTTTTATACAAAAATCCATATTTAAGTATTTAAAAATCATAGGTAATAATTTTTTGTATGATATATTACTTTTCTTAAAACATAAATATTTATTAAAAAATAGTGTAATTTTTTCTTTATCTTCATTATTCAATTCAAAATCAATATTGTATATTTTGTTTAAAAATTGATAGTAAAATATCCAATTTGTACAATTCCTTTGTTTTAAAAATAATTTTATATTCTTAGGTGTTATTTCAAAATGATTGGAAATACATAAAATATATAATTCATTAATTAATTGTTGTGTTTTATATGGTTGAAAATGGTTAAATTCTCTTAAAATATGTTTAAGATGTTTATTCTTATTACTTTTTCTCTTAATCTTTTTTTCATAAATAATTCTTTTACATATATTACATCCTACACAATTTCCAATAATAGTAAAATTAGTTTGATTATGACATCTATAACACATATCCATTTATTTTAAAAAAAAATTATACATAAATGAATGAACCAATTCATTGTCACAAATGTAAGAAAAAAACTAAAAATATTAATCCACAAATCGTTGAAATGAAAAATGGATTATATAGAATTGCTACTAAATGTTCAATTTGTAAAACAAATAAAAGTAAAATTTTGAAAAAAGAAGTTAAACCTATAATTAAAAAAGAACAAATAATTGAAGCAAATGAAATTCATGCTCCAATTAGGAAGAAATTTCTAAAAAGAAAAATAATTACATTAGGTATTGATGATTTATGGGCAGCAGATTTAATTATAATGAAAAATTATGAAAAAGAAAATGATGGTTATAAATATATGTTAAATGTGATAGATACTTTCTCAAAATATGTTTGGTCAAAACCATTAAAGAAAAAAGATGGAAAAACAGTTTCTAGAGCATTTGAAGAAATAATTAAGGATGCAATTAAAATTAATCATAAATCACCTAATCTTTTACATACAGATAAAGGATTAGAATTTATCAATAAAGAATTTAAAGAAATATTAAATAAATATAATATTAAATTGTATCATACAGAAAATGAAGAAAAATCAAGTATAATAGAAAGGTATAATAGAACACAAAATGAAAAAATGAAAATACAGTTTGAAATTAATAAAAATTATAGATGGATAAATATTTTACCAAAAATTGTTAAAGAATATAATAACTCATATCATTCAACAATTAAAATGAAACCAATTGAAGTAAATAAAAATAATGAAAAGGATTTATTAGATACTGTTTTTAAATATAAACCACCAAAAATAATAACCAAATCAAAATTTAAAATAAATGATAGAGTTAGAATTAGAAATAAAAAATCAACATTTTCTAATAAATATAAAAATAATTGGTCTAGAGAAATATTTATAATTTCTAAAATTAATAATACAAATCCAGTTACTTATAGTATAAAAGATCAAAATAATGAAGATATTATTGGAAATTTTTATGAATATGAATTGAAAAAACCAATTTGTAAATTTTATTTTATATAAATGGAAAAGATATGTTTAAGGTGTAAATTATATAAAGATATATCTAAATTTTATAAAGACAAAAATACTAAAGATGGGTTATATTATTATTGTAAAGAATGTAAGGATGTGTATTATAAAAAATTATATGATAGTATTAAAGTTATTGAATTAAATGAAAAACAATGTCATAAATGTAAAGAAATTAAAGATATTTCAAATTTTAATAATTATCATTATAGTAAAGATAGAAAAAATACAATTTGTATACAATGTATTAGAGAAATGTTTTTAAAACCACAATTTTGTGAATGTGGAAGAAATATTAAATGGACTAATAATTATTTAAGACATTTAGAAACTAAAATTCATGACAAAAATATAACAAAACTAGAAAATTTAAAAATATGATAAAAAAATGAAGACAAAATTTTACTTGTTTTAAAAAAATTCAAATTTTATTTAAAAAATATGATTTAAACTATAAATTACCTAGTAAAAAGTGGAAATACTTCTTATATTTTTAAGAGTTTTATTTCTAAGTAAAAATTATTTTTAATAAATAAAGAATTTCACCCCTAATAAATGGAACGAACAAATAAAAATATTAATTGTCCTTATTTTAATAAAAATATATTATATAAAAATTATGATAGACATTATAATTCAACTAAACATTTACTAAATAAACAAAAATATGATAATAAAATATTTGAATTAAAACATTGGTGTAAAAATAATAATATATATAATTATAAAAATAAAACTTTAGATGAATTAACAAATATCAAAGAAACATTTGATCTTACAAATTATTCATTATTTAATATAGTAAAATTAAATGAAATTGCAAAAAAATTATCTGTCAGAAATTATGAAAAATTATCTAGAGATGAACTAATTAAAAGATTAAACAAAATTAAAGAAAATCCAAATAATTTAGAATATAGATCATTTAAATATATTCAAAATTTAGCAATTAAAAATAGTATTAAAATTGTTAATCAATTCTGTTAAGAAAAGAATTGATTGGATTATTAAATGATTATTTTAAAAATAGACCAATTCCAAAAGAAAATATAATAAATATTCAAGAAGCTTCGTCATTAAAAGGATATTTTCAAGATTATATTTTAACAAATTCAAATGATGATTTAGATATTAATGATTATTTAGAAACTCAAA
Organism: Neoaliturus tenellus; assembly: GCA_030545055.2. NCBI lineage: Eukaryota > Metazoa > Arthropoda > Insecta > Hemiptera > Cicadellidae > Neoaliturus > Neoaliturus tenellus. The sequence continues at coordinate 27,322 of JAQYXR010000582.1, forward strand.
GAAATGAAATAAAAAAATTGATAGAAAAACAAAAATTTAAAAATATTAAAGGACAGATGGCTTTAGAATGTGAATATGAAAGAAAATTAATAAATGGTGAAATTCAAAATAGTAATATGTATTTTTGCATAAAAAGTTCAGATATTTTAAATATAGATGATTTTATTGATGATCAATTTAAGAAATTAATAGTTAGAGAACAACTAAATCAACCATCAAAAGGCTCTGGTTGGTCATTCAAAAGATGTGTTGAACTAAATCTAAAATTATCTAAAAATAATTCATTAAATGCTGGATCATATATAGAATTACCAAATGAAATTAAGAATAAAAAATGTTGTGTAAATTTTAAAAATAAAGATGAATATTGTTTTATTTATGCAATTAGATGTGCTATTGATAAACCAAACGAACATGCTGAAAGAGTTAAACAATATCAAAAATATATAAATGATGATATTTTTAAAGGTTTTGATTATCCAATATCATTGAAAGATATTAAATTATTTGAAAAAAGATCATTTGATTCTAAATATAACTATCCATCAATGTCAATAAATATTTATAGAATTGATGAAGATGAAAAAATAGTGCCATTACAAATATCTGAACATTATAATTCAAAACTAGAAATTGATTTATTATATTATAAAATTGGTAATAATTCTCATTATATATTGATTACTGATTTAAGTAAGTTAGTATCTAAGCAATTAACACAAAAAAATAAAAATAAAAAATATATTTGTAGAAGATATATTTGAAGACTCATTTCTACAAAAATAAAGACTTGAATAATCATTTAGAGATATGTAAATCATTAGAACCTTGTAGACCTATAATGCCATTTAAAGGTCAAACTGTAAGTTTTAAAAATTATTATAAAAAGTTTGAACATCCATATGTAATTTATATGGATTTTGAAAGTATATTAGAAAAGATTGATAATTGTAAAAATAATCCAAATTGCTCATATACAAATAAAATTCAAAAACATAAACCATATGGATTTACAATCTATTTAGTATCTAGAGTAACTAATAAAATGTATAAACCTATTTGTTATAGAGCAAAAAATGAAGAGGAATTAATAAATGTACCAAATAAATTATTTGAATATTTAGATGAAATTTCAAAATATATAGCTAAAAAATATAATTCAAAAAATAAAAAGCCTATGAATTTAACTAATGAAGAAGAAATTAATTATCAGAAAACAAATATTTGTCATATTTGTGAAAATAGTGGTTTTGATAATGATAAAAGAATAAAAGTAAGAGATCATTGTCATTTAACAGGAAAATTTAGAGGTGCTGCACATTTAAATTGTAATTTAAATCTAAAATTTCCTCAAAATATTCCTATATTCTGTCATAATAGTTCAAATTATGATACACATTTGTTTATAAAAGAATTAGCTAAAAAATATGGTAAAATTGATTTGTTAGCTAATACAGATGAAAAATATATAAACTATTCAGTAAATTCTGGTTATGGTTATGAATTTGAAGGTGAACTATATTTTAAACCTAGAAAATTTATAAAATTCTCATTTGTAGATACATTTAGATTTATGGCTACATCAATTGAAAAATTAGCTAAAAATCTTAAAGAATTTAAGCATATAAATAAATTTATAAAAGAAAATGATATAATTGAATATGATAATGAAACTTTAAAAATATTAACTTCTAAAGGTGTATTTCCATATGAATTTATTGATAATGTTGAAAAATTAAACTATGATAAAATATTAGAAAAAGATCAATTTTATAGTTGTTTAACTAATGAAAATATAAGTGATGATGATTATAAACATTATATAAAAGTTTGGAATAAATTAAAAGTAAAAACATTAGGTAATTATTCAGATTTATATAATATTCAGGATGTATTATTATTAGCTGATATATTTGAAAATTTTAGATCTGTTTGTTTGAAAAATTATCAATTAGATCCAGCACATTATCTAACATCACCATCATTAGCTTGGGATTCTATGTTAAAATTAACAAAAATTGAACTAGAATTAATAAGTGATTATAATATGTATTTAATGATTGAAAAAGGTATTAGAGGTGGTATTTCACAATGTATAACTAGATATTGTAAAGCAAACAATAAATATACAAAAAATTATGATAAAACAAAACCTGAAAATTATATGTTATATATAGATGCAAATAATCTATATGGATGGGCTTTAAGTCAAAAATTACCTTATAAAGATATAACATGGATGAATCCTAATACATATACATTAAATGAATGGGAAGAAACAATATTAGAATTAGATGAAAATGCTGAATATGGATATATATTAGATGTTGATTTAGAATATCCTATTGAATTACATGATGACCATAAAGATTTACCATTAGCACCTGAACATTATAATAATAAGCTTTGCACAACATTATTTGATAAAAAAGATTATGTTATTAATTCAAGAAACTTAAAATATTATCTACAAAAAGGATTAAAATTAAAGAAAGTTAATAGAGTTATAGCATTTGATCAAGATGATTATATGAAAAAATATATTGAATTAAATACCAAATTAAGATCCAAATCAACATCAGATTTTGAAAAAGACTTTTTTAAATTGATGAATAATAGTGTTTTTGGAAAAACTATGGAAAATGTTAGAAATAGATGTGATATTAAATTAGGTGATGAAAAGTTTTCATTAAAACAAGCAAAAAAACCTAATTTTAAAACATTTAGTATATTTGATAAAGACTGTATTGCTTCACATATGATAAAAGAAAAGGTTAAGTTTGATAAACCAATCTATATAGGATTTTCAGTACTTGATTTATCAAAATTACATATGTATCAATTTTATTATGAAAAATTAAAGAAGTTTGATCCAAATATAAGGTTATTATATATGGATACAGACAGTTATTTTATAGAATTTAAAAAGGATCCATATAAAATTATTAAAGAAAATATTAATGAATTTGATACAAGTGATTATAAGAAAGAACATGAATGCTATAGTGAAAAGAATAAAAAAATAATTGGTAAATTTAAAGATGAGTTAAATGGTGAAATATTAGAAGAATATTGTGGTTTAAGATCAAAATTATATAGTTATGAATTTAATAATAAAAATCCTGTAAAATGTAAAGGTATTAAGAAAAGTGTTGTTGATAAAACATTACATATGGATGATTTTAAGAAATGTTTATTTGATGATCAAGAACAATATAGAGAAATGACTTGTATTAGAAGTTTTAAACATGAACTATATACAATTACAATAAATAAATTAGCTTTAAGTAATAGAGATGACAAAAGATTTATTTGTGAAAATAAAATTGATACATTACCTTGGGGGTATACAAATAATTATAAATAAATGGAAATTTTAATTGTTCCAAAAGAATTAATAAATAATGATTTTGATATAAAATTATATTTATTTAAAACTAAAATATCAAATAAATTTTTAATATATCTTTTTAAATATAAAAATTATTTTGTATATCATTATAAGTTTAATTTTATAATAGAACCATTTATAAATATAATAAAAAATTATGTTAAAGAAAGTTTTAAAGAAAATGATCAAAATTATATTAATAATTTATAACCATATGATATATAATTTATACTATAATTTTATGTATATTTTTAAATATTTTCTTTAATAAATTTAAATATATTCAATAATTTATTGAATATCTAACATAAAAATATCTATAAATTTTACTTTATTATCATTATAAGTAAGACCCGTCTTTAAGACGGGTCTCAAATTTGTATATAATTTATTATATTTATGAATATTTTTGAATGTTTAAGAAGGGTAACATTTTGTTACCCTTAAGTTTTTATTGTATAATAAGGTTACCTCCTTTAAACAATTTTAAAATAAATATTCTAATTTATATGGGACCCATTTTGGGTCCTACCTAATTTTAATAAGTTTTGTATGTTTTTCATTATATGATAGGGGGGACAAATTGTCCCCTCTAAAAATATCTATAAATTTTAATCTATCCTTATTGTTTTCTACTTTTTTTATTTTAAAATTAATAAATATAAACCAGATTCATTAATAAACATTGTTTTATTATCTATTTTATTGACGCCCTGTTTTAGGGCATCTGAAAAACATGTTTGTACATCAATTTCTAGGGTGTCATAATTTGTGACACCTATAATTTTTATGTAAATTAATTTATCATTATTATGTAAATGTAACTGTTGGTTACACTTGATATATTTTAAGTTTTATATATTTTTCTTTTACATTATCAATTAAAACTTTTCTAGAATTTTTATATTTTAAAATATAACAAATATCTTTTCTTTTAAACCAAGGTTTATTTTGTTTATTAAATACAATTAATTTATTATTAAATATAAAATTATTGTTAATTAAATAAATTATTGTTTTTATTATTTATGTAGATAAATTTTATGTTACAAATTTTGTTTTAATCTTAAATATACAATACTTTTAATATTTTCATTATTTATTTGATTTCAATCACTATCTTGAATAGATATTACAATATTTTGAATTTTATTTATATTTTTTAAAGGAATATAATCAATTTCATTTGGTTTTTCACTAATTTTTGATCCATATTCAACATTTGGATAAAATGAATATAGAATTTCTGATTCTTTATGTAAATGTGAATGATCTTTATGATTTTCAAAACTAGGATCAACTAAATTACAATGTATTTCAATAACATCAAAAGGTCTAATTTTTGGTAGTTTTATTCCTTTTGTTAATACATTTGGTTCAATCATTTTATCATCTAATCCTAATAAATCAATTATAATTGTTGTTACTATAATTTTAACAGGAGATTTTATTATAATATATGGTCCATCATTTTTCAGTATAAAATCATTTTCATCAAATTTATTAATTTTCTTTTTAAATTCTTTTAAACTATTAATAAAAATATTTTTTATTTCTTCAATTGTATAATTTCCTTTATTTATATCAAAATATTGATCTATAATTTTATCATCTTCATCTTTAATAGAATATCCATAACAGTTTTTATAATCATTTGGTATATTTGATATAAAATTATCTGAATAAAATCCACTTAAACCAATACTATATTTTCCATCTAAATGTATTGGATGTTCTAATCTTAATTCTAGTTTGGATGAATGACCAATTATTTTAAATAATTTCATCTTATTTAAATGGAGAAATTTTTAGAAAAAAAAGATAATATAAAATTAGAATCATATGATAAAAATAATAAAAATGATCAACCTATTAGATTATTAATTATAGGAACAAGTGGATCTGGTAAAACTACATTATTATTAAATTTTATTTATAAAAGATTAATTCCATATTCAAATTTATATATTTTTAGTAAATCATTAGAACAACCATCTTATAAATTATTACAAAAAAGATTTAAAAATATAGAATCAAATATTAATAAACAAATTTCTTATTTTTCATGTGATGATATGATTCCACTAAATAAATGTAAACCAAATTCATTAGTAGTTTTTGATGATTGTATTTTAGAAAAACAAGATAAAATTAAAGAATATTTTATAATGGGTAGACATAAAAATATATCATGTATTTATTTATCACAATGTTATTCAAAAGTTGATATGCAATTAATTAGAAATAATTTAAATATGTTATGCATCTTTAAACAAAATGAACATTATATGAAAAAAATATATAATAATTTTGTTGGATCAGATATGAAATTTGATAAATTTAAAACTATTTGTAATGATTGTTGGAAAGAAGACTATGGATTTTTAACTATTAATTTATTGAAAAAATCAAATGATGGAAAATATATGAAAAATTTTTCTGATATTAAATAATGATAATGGCTTGTTGTATGTTTGATTCAATAATTGATAGAATATTTATTTTATTAGTATTATTTATTTCATTAGTATTTATATATTTAATGAAAATTACAGAAATAAAGTAAAATAAATTGTGTTTAACATAATTAGTGTTTATGTTAACATGATTTGTGTTTGTGTTAACATGATTTGTGTTTTGTGTTAACATGATTTGTGTTTTGTGTTAACATGATTTGTTTTATGTTAACATAATTTGTGTTTTGTGTTAATATGATTTGTGTTTATGTTAACATGATTTGTGTTTATGTTAACATGATTTGTTTTGAACCTAAATTTTTCTTTGTAATAAATGGATAAAATATCTGTTAATGAAGCTAAAAAATTAGATGATATTGAGAAAAAATTAATAAAAGAATTTAAAAATCAAATTAAAATTGAAGATAATTATGAAAAAATTAAACAAAAAGCATATGAACCTATAACATCAGCAATTGGTAAAGTTGAAAATAAAATTGGTGAAGTCTTAAATGAAAATAAAAACCTTATGGAATTGGTACCTATTGTTAATAATTTTGCCAATATATCAATACCAGAAACTGAAGAACTAAATTTACCTTCAAGTACTCCATTTAGACCAATCAGACAACCAATAATTCAAGAAGAATCGACATTTATTGACCCAAATTTAATTTCACCTCAAACATTAGATAAAATTATTGGTCCATTAGCACAAAAATATTTACCAAGAACAAAAGATGATAAATTTGGTTTATATTGGAATAAACATAAAAAATCATTTATGATTGGTGATAAAATAACTGTAATTGATAATGATGATTTAATAATTGATGATAAAAAATATAATGGAACACATGGATTATGGAGATTGTTAACTTATGAAAAGAAACCAGATAATAATTTATATACACAAGATGATTTAAATAATTATTCAAAAATTTTATGGGAAACTAATTCAATTTATAAAAATAATGATCCAAATAGTAAGAAACCAAAATCTAGTAAAGGTGATAAATATATTAATTTAATTAAACATATTTGGGAATTAAAAGGTGAAATTGAAGGTTCAGGAATCAGACAATATACAGAAAATAAAATTGAATATAGATTTATAGATGATTTAAATAAATTAGATAATATTATTAATTATATATATGCACAAGAAAAAGCTGGCAATAAAAATTTTTTAAATGAAAAGAAAGCAATTAAAGACTTTATATCAAATAAATTAGATGAATTAATTGAAAAACCTGAAGGAATTAAGTATTTAAAAAGAATTTTGGCAAATATTTCATCACCATTATTAAAAGATGGATCAGGTATTTTAAATAATGTTATAAATAATTTACCTTTTGAATTACATGTACCTGGTTATCAATATCTAGGGCCTGGAACTAAATTAAATAAAAGAGTAAAAAGAGGTGATCCTGGAATAAATGATTTAGATAAAGCTGCTAAAGAACATGATTTATTTTATAGAGATCATAAAGATACAAAATCTAGAAATGAAATAGCTGATAAAATTTTACAAGATAAAGCATGGGATATAGTAACATCAAATGATCATAGAATTGGTGAAAGATTAATTGCATTACCAACATCAGGTGCTATGTGGATGAAAAGAAAATTTGGTATGGGTTTAGAAGTAGGATTAAAATTTTAATAAAATTAATTATATTAATCTATATTATAAAAAACTATATTTTTTTCTTAATAAATGGAAAAAACAAATATAAACTTGACAGATAATCAAAAATCAAAAATAAAATTAGCATTTAAAAATAAAAAATCAGTTATAATTCAATTTAATATTGATCAATTTAATGAAAATGGAAAAGATATTATATTATTATCTAAAAGACAAATTAAGAAACTAAATAAACATAAAAAATTAAATAAAGGATTAAGATTTGAATTTTCATATAATCAATTAAAAGAAATAAAAAATGGTGGATTACTAAAAGAAATTTTAGATTTTGCTGATAATATACCTATAGTTAAAAATTATACACCAAATGTTAGAAAGGGAGCAAAAGTAGTAAAAGAATCTATAATTCCTAAATTTAGAAATTTTGTTGATTGGTTAGATCATGAATTAAAAAATGTAGAAGGATCTGGTTTAGATAAAAAAAACATTAAAATATATGAAACAAAATTATAAAAAAATTTTGAACCACTAACATTAGGTGAATTAGAAAAATTGTGTAAAAATATAAAATATTTTAGAGGTGTATTTATGAGAGATATATTACCTAATAAAGTTAATAAATTTGAATGTGGAATTATAAATTTAGATTCATTTGATGGAAATGGAACTCATTGGGTTTGTTATTATAAAAAAGATAAAATTAAATATTATTTTGATTCATATGGAAATATAGTTAATAAACCACCAATAGAATTAGTTAAATATTTAGGAAAAGATAATATATTTTATAATGATAATCAAATTCAAAATTATAATGATCCACCAATTTGTGGTCATTTATGTATTATTATATTAAATGAATTAAATAATAATAAAAAATTTGATAATATAATAAATAAATTAATCCTTAATAAATATGGATTCACAAAATATATTTGATCTGTTTGGAAGACAGAAAAAAAACATCCAATTAATATTAAAGAAGATTATATAAATTCTAAATTAAATATATTTTTTAATAATTTTAGTAAAAGTTTTAAAAGTCATGTAAAAAAGACTGAAAATCTAGTAAATGCTATTGGTTTATAAAAAAATTATATAAGTATTAATGGTAAAAGAATTGTTAATGTTAAACCAAGTATAAATAAATATGATGTTGTAATAAAATCAGAATTAGATGAAGTTTTAGATTCAATTATTAAAATTGGTAATGATCATTCAGAAACTAAAAAGGATTTAAATAAAATTACAGACTTTTTAATTAATATTGGAAAATATGTTGAAAATTTAGAAGAAAAATTAGAAAAAGAACTAAAATTTCTATTTGATGGAGTCAATGAATCCATAAAAGAATTAAATGCTGAAATAATACTAATTAAAGATGATATAGATAAATTACAATAATTTATTTTATATAAATGGAGTTGATTTATTGTCTTAAATGTAAACAAAAAACTAATTCTAAAGATATTCAGATAATAAAATTGAAAAATATAAATATAATTAAATCAAAATGTTGTATTTGTAATTCAAAGAAAAGTTGTTTTACAAAATTTTCTCCCTAATAAATGGCTCTATACAGTTCATTTGATTTATTCATTATCAGAAACCAAAATCAATTAAACAAAGATGATTGGGATGATATTTCTGAAAAATATGAATTGAGTATTAATATGGTGAGATTGTTTCAAAATAAATTAAATTGGCAAAAAATTGCTCAATATCAAAATTTAACTATAGATTTTATTACTGAATTCATAAATTATCAATTAAAAGATTATATTGATTTGATTTGTAAATATCAAGATTTAACTGAATATTTCATTCATGATTATGCATTTACATTAAATTGGGAATTAATTTTAGAACATCAAAAAATATCAGCAAAATTTATACTTGATCATGCTACTGAAATTGAATATTTTAAAAGTAAAAATGAAATTGATACATAAAAATAATAAAATTTGACATCATTAAATCATAAAAATTTTACTTGTTTTAAAAAAGCTTCTGATTTAAAAAATTTATCCTTAATAAATGGCTGATTACAAAAAATATATAAATGATATTGAAAGAGCTGAATACAAAAATTTCTATCCATTATCTAAATTACATTTAAATGAACCTAATAAAAAAACTGAATTTAATATAGATTTTGGAGATGGATTTTGTACTTCTAAATTTCAATTTTATATATCTGGTAAATTGACTAAATCTGATGGAAATGCATATGATAATGGTGCTAATATAAAATTAATTGATAATTTTGTTCCATTTTTATTTTCAAAAATTGAAGTTAGAAAACATAATAAATTGATTGATGAAATTGAATATCCTGGTCTATTAAGTACAATTAAAGGTACTATAACATATTCAAAATCAGAAATAAATCAAATAAATAATGGTTTTGAATCAAATTTTAAAAATAAATTTGAAGCAATTGGTAATTTATCTCATTTTGGATTAGGATTTTTTGAAAATGTAAATATTCCAATATACAAAGGAGGTTTTAATATAACATTTATTAGATCAGAAGATAATGATGCAATTTTTAGATGGAAAACTAAAAGGCTGATGGATCTTATGATAATGCTACATTACCAACTGAAGGTAAAATAACAATTGATGAATTTTTCATTAGAGTTCCTATAATTGAATACAAAACAACAAGTCAAATTCAATTAATTAATGAACTAAGCAAATTTGAAAAGTAAATTTTCATTTTAATCATTGGCAATGCATTGAACAATAAAATATAACAGGAAAGAATTTAAGTTTTGATATAACAAATATCTATAGAAATATTTATAATCCAAAATTTATTATAATTGGATTTCAAAAATCAAGAACAAATGATCAGTTATTTGATACTTCTAAATTTGATAGTATGTATGTAAAAAATATAAGAGTAAAACTAAATGGTCATTATTACCCTGATGAATTGGAAAATTTTGATATAAACAATGAAAAATTTAGAATTATGTATGAAATGTATCAAGATTACAAAAAAGTTTATTATATTAGTAGTAAAATGTATTATAGTCCAACAGAATTTCTAGAAAATAGACCAATTTATGTAATTGATACCGACAAAAAATCCAACAAATATTTCAAGTTCAAAAAATGATATTATTATTAATGCAGATTTTGATTATGATATAGTAGCTACTAGTAAAACAAATTGTTATATTATTATTGTATCTGAAAAATTACTTGAATATAATATAATCAAAAATGATATTACTGAAATTAATTAGAATATTATTACTATTTTAGTAAATTTTATTGAAAAAATACTACAGAAACTTAAATTACCTTATGAAAAGTCAACTAATGATTTTATTGAAAAAATACTTATAAAATGTGATAATTTTACTTGTTTTTAAAAAAAATTTATTTTGTAGAAAATTTTAGGCATATTTGTTAAAAATTTCATTAAATTTGCATATTTTTTATGACAATTTGACAAAAGCTGGAAATTGGCCAAAAAATGGCAAAAATATTGCATAATTGTATTAAAAAACTGTGAAATTTGTTTGATTTTTGATTGTCTCCAAAAGTGTCCTAGAAGTAACATGATACTATCTACTTATATATATATATATATATATATATATATATACATACATATGAAATGAACGAGCGGTGTTTTTGGCTTCTGGGACCTCAAAATGAAAAAGTAAAGTGGTCCCGGGCTTAAATCTTACCATGGCTACTACCGTAATAGCGTATTCCCTATAGGGATATTCGCTAAAAGGGACGTTATCTAATATTTCTAAATTGACTTTTTATTTCCTGTGAGACATCAGGAAATTGACTACAACAAAGGATGTGAATCAATCCTGGAGGAAGGCGGTTAATCTGATAGGCAGTTCAAATTAGCTTAGTTAAGAGGGCTTCTATTATTTCTGAATGACATGATTATTGGTGAGGGAATCTTATTCGATTTTGTTGATTTTTGGGCAACACTCACCTGATTTGTATCATAGTAGTGGTGTATATCCAATTGTCACAACAACACATGCACAAGCACACAGTACCTAAAAAGTTCATGGATCTGTAACACACACTACTGAATCCAACGTTTCGCGGCGAAAATTGCAACACGCCGCTTGCTCATGGGATTAATTTGGCCGTGATGTCTTTGGCCGCTAGTCGCTCGGAACGCTGTGTGTGTTACAGATCCATGAATTTTTTAGGTACTGTGTGCTTGTGCATGTGTTGTGACAGTTGAATATACACCAATACTGGGATATAAATCAGGTGAGTGTTGCCCAAAAATCTACAAAATTGAAGAGGGCTTCTGTAACACACAGGAAATCACTTCATATCTATTAAAGTCACCAACACTCCTGGATGGTTCTTTTTTAATCAATGATTTTTTTTTAATTTCCCATGGTTCTGAAAAAGATCAAGTTTTTATGATCATATAGGCCTACTTTTTTGCAGTGAGAAGTAATAAGATCTTTTATAGCAAATGCTTCAATACTTCAATAACCTCTAAACCCAACCAATGATTTATTTAGTTTAACATTTTAAGAGCATTTTTTAGTGTGATGAGTAGGATTTATGTCAATATTTTCATACTTAAGAGTCATCTTCACCTTGGGCCATTAGCCCATTGTTGCGCAGTCGGGAATGTTAACCATACGGCTTTTGATGCAAAACATGATATTTTATTCCCCTGTTTTGGATGTCGTTTTTCAATCGATTTTCTTTAAACTTGATAAGTGTTTAGTTGAATAGTTATATCAGGCCCCTCATACCTCGACGTTTAGAACATTTAACAAATATTACTCTCTGGCACCTATAGGACGTCGCAAAGTAACTCAATTTTCCCTAGTAATATTTGTTAAATTTTCCAAATTTGGGGGTATGAGGGGCTTAATATAACTGTTCAACTAAACACTTACCAAGTTTAAAGAAAATCGGTTGAAAAATGGCATCCGAAACAGGGGAATAAAATACCATGTTTTGCATTTAAAACTGAATGGTTAACATTGCCGACTGCGCAACAATATCCTAATGGCCCAAGGTGAAGATGACTCTTGAAAATTACCAACCAATGATTTATTTTAGATATTCCTAACGTTAGGAGAGCGAGCATATCTTAAATAATGGAAGTCATATATTGGTAGTTCACACAATCATACATCAGAGATTACATTAGTAATATATTTTGTATTAATTAAAATGACATATGGCCTAGTGCCTTATTCCTTAAAATCCAACCAATGATTAATTTAGTTTAACATTTTTTATCAAAGAAAATGTAGTCATTAATTATTGAAATACAGCTATAATTTGTTATTGGTAACATCATACCTTCTCCCTGTTTGCTGCATTAGGAGTTAGTTTTCCCAGTTTGAGATCTCGTTCGATGACCTGCAGTCTCTCCCTCAGCTGTGCAGGCTCTCTGCGGGCGAACATTCGGATCACAGCGGGAGTCTGGAATGCTTTGCTGATTGCAGCTTGTGTAGCCTGTATGGATTAACGCAAATAAGATATTTCTATGAAGTTAAATAATTAGGGACACAAAATGGACATGAAACAGATGCGGAGATAACAAACTCATCTTTATGGACTATTGTTATAATTACCGTACAAGCAAACTTCCCGAACCACCTTGTAACAGAATTTCCAGCTAATCTGAACGGCCAATCAGAAATAAAATTGTCTGTATTCGGTAAAAGTAGAACTTATTGTTCTTGTTTATGTACTCAATATTTATCAAAATACATTTAACCCTATCGGTGCTAAAAAAAGTGCTAAGCACATAACTCTCCCAAACTGCTAGGGCAGAGACATTAACTATACACATTGACGTGAATAGATTTCTCATCCAATACGTTTTTTTGTTTAGGGTAATCCCAAAATGTGGAAGGTTTGTGCTGCACTGCTTGTTTATGCTGCACTAGAAGGGTTATAGTCAAAGTTGTAATTATTCAGGTGGGTTTAGAGTGCTACAAAAAAAAAAAAAAAAAAACTTATCACAACATAAACATAACTCTCGGTTATAAAATGTTTCATTCTTGTTTAAGAAGAGTGGTAATACTAGTTTAACTATCATATGTCACTTGTAATTCCACACCGCTGAAGATCGCGCCACCATAAATTGGTTTCAAAAACGTCTATGCCATGATAAGTCTATTCACATTAGTGCATATAGTCAATGGCTGAGGCAAGCGCACTTAAAGTAAAAAAATTGGTCTATGTAAAAAAGTTAATTTTAAACTCAAAACTGCTAGACGTGACTATTTTATATTAAAGAGGTAAACCTAATATGAATATTCCATTCACCATCTGCTATAGGTTGGATAAACTTATCATTCTGTTAATCACTATCATTTTGTTAAAAATATATACTACTAGCTGTTGCCCGTCACGGCTTCGCCCGTGATCAAATTTATTTTATAGGTAATAAAATATTTTTAAAGAGCAACGAAATCTACTTCCTTAAGAATGACATTGAAACAATGAAGTAGTGTGAGTGGAGCTCTGAAGGAATTTCGCAAAACCTGTTCTTAGTGAGAAAAGGTTTCTTAAATAGATAAGGCCGAGAGAGCCTATGAACAAATAGGAATGACCATATCAAATTTCAGCCCTGTAGTAAGTTCAAATTTCAACAGTCAATATTGAAGTCATGTGGGACGGAGCCCTAAAGAACATAAAACACTACATTTGCAAAACTGTTTCTTAGTCTTAGAGAACTCCAAAAACTATATTTACAAAACCATTTCGTAGTGAGCACCTGTTAGCAAAACGGAACATCCACGTTAAACTTATACCCCCTAGAATCTATGGTAATCTTGAGATTCTATGGGGTGGAGCCCTAAAGGAAATTTGCAAAAATTATTTCTTAGTAAGTAACTATGAGCAAAAAGGAACGTCCGATTTAAATTAAAAACCCCGGAGGCCCAAAAGTAATTTTGAAGTTATGTGGGGTGGAGCCCAAAAGAACTTCGAAAACTATATTTGCAAAACCGTTTCTTAAGGAGCATCCATGACCAAACCAAACGTCCATGGCAATTGTCAACCCCGGAGGCCCTAAAGTAATTCTGAAATCCAGTGGGGCGGAGCCCTAAAGTGCTTCAAAAACCATATTTTCAAAACAGTTTCTTAATAAGTATCTATAAGCATAGGGAATCGTCCTTGTCAAATTTCAATACGTAGGCTATACAGTAATTGTGAGCTTCTGTGGTGCGGAGCCCTAAAAGGGATGTTTAAAGCAATTATTTATTTATTTTTTAGCACTTAAGAAAAAAGAGATCACTCCAAATTTCAACAGTGCAGGTTTCCTAATTTGTATTTAAAATTGGCCATGCGGATCACGTTATGAAATTTTGAAGGCCTGTGGGGCGGAGCCCTGAAGGAATTTTGTTCAATCATTTCTTAGTGAGCACCTAAGAGGCAAGATGAACCTGTGTTTAAAGTTTCAAGTAAATACGTTTGGTAGTTTCTGAGATTTCATGAGTCAGTCAGTAATCACTCCCCGTCAGGTTTAGCTTGGTCGCTAGGCTCACTCGCCGCAACCATCCTCTAGTTTTTTATTACCAATACCCCCTACTACCCCCAATAATTTAAATGAGAACAGCTGTTTACAAAATTAATATTCCTTAATGTAATCATATGTTCCAATACAAAAATGTTTCTTCCATGAGAATAACATGGTAACTTTGAAGACGTGTGGGGCGGAGCCCTGTAGGAATTTTGCAAAATCGTTTCTTAGTGAGCACCTAGGAGGCAAGACGAACCTATTTTCAAAGTTTCAAGTAAATCCGTTTGGTAGTTCCTGAGATTTCGTGATGAGTCAGTGAGTGGGATTTCGCTTATATATACGGTATATAGATTGTGACCGTGTAGGCTACTACTCTATGGCATTGTTTATCTTGTATTCAACACAATTTCCGGATTAGTAAACCTAGATCGACCCATATTTGAGATTTATTTGAGCTCTTGGTGCTTATAAGTGCCTGACTGTAAAGCTTACCAACTGCATTGAACTTAGTTGATCAACCAAAGTCATATCCCCTGCTAAATGTTTCTTCAGTGTGACATTTAATTCCTCTAGCTGTTCCATTGTATCAGCTTTGGATTCTTCATATTCAGCTGGATCAAGATCATTTCTATTGGCAAAATATTAGTTACCATTAATAATGGTCTAATAATGTTGGGTATAAATAATAAATTTTCTAGGAAAATTATTCTTAATAACTAAGTGTAGGATAAAAGCGAAATGCAAGTGAAATTTTACCAATTAACAGATAAGACATAGGTAGCCTACTGTTTTCCAGGGTAGATTTACTGCATACGTAACTCAGGATTATTAATGGCATTCTGCTTCTTAATTCTTAATGGGTACCGCAGTCGAATTGGTCAAAATATGTGAGGCAGGAAGCAAAAACAGACCTCATGTCGGCAAAAGTAAGTTTTTCAGTACAACTGATTTAAGTTACTGTAATTCATACAGGTCAAAAATATTATCATACAGGCATGATACAAAGTATTGAAAGTATTGACTCTTAAATGGGTGCTGAAGATCCGTCATGTTTTTTTTTTTTTTCTCATTGCCGCTTTTCTATGTTATATTAAAAAGCCGGCATAGCTCAAAGGAATTATGATTTCTTTCAAAGCTAATTTGCATAGAATGATATGTTTAACAACAGACAAAATTAAGCATTTACAAACGGGTGGCCTAATAGTACAGAATTGTAAAGAGTGCTTGGGGGGCGGCCTAATAGTACTGGTGCATACTATGAGGGAGTTACTATCATTATAATATTCTTTCCGTTATTTGAAGGACCATGAGTTTCCATTTACCATTAAAAAAAGAGAATGTCTCTTGCATTTAATTAGTTTAATGGAAAACATACACAAATAAAAATTAGAGAAATGAGTCAACAACAAAAACATCATTCATTACTAAAAGATAAATATAAACATAAACAAAAAATAAAACATGTGTTTGTATGACAGTTGATTTGAGACAGGCAATATATAACATTCCCCCGCCTGTGAACCAATCAGGTTCACAACTTCGCTTCATTCTTAGCTTTTCATTCTTCTTGAATTTTCTGGCATTTCGGAGAGTGGTCTCTTTGATGAGGAATGGACCTGCAAAATCTGTCCCACAGTTACTAAATGCTCTTGACGGTAGTACTCTTGCCGATGGTAGATCACCCATTTTCTGAGTCATAAGTTTTGGTTTGCAACGAGAGCACCGAACACACTTAAAAATCCTGTTTCTAATAGCACTCCTTGCTGAAAGAATCCAAAACTTTTGGAGAGATGTGCTTGTAAGAAATGAGGACCTGCATGTAAGTGCTTTATGTGATGATAATCAATTATTAAGTTGGTGACATGATGACTCTTAGGTAAAACGATGGGATGTTTAGTGCTATGAGGGAGATTTGAGTGTAGCCTAGGTACCTCCTACTCTTATCAAACCTTCGTCATCAATGAATGGAGACAAGTGCTGAAGTCGGGGAGAGCATTCTTTTCCAGATTTCAGATTTTTTATATCTTCCTGAAATTCTGACTGTTGAACAAGTTTGCATATTTTGATTTTTGCCTGATTAAGCTCTTCTGTCTTTAGGTTTCCCTTTTGCTTAACACTTGTTTGAGTATTTTTGATAAAGCGTAAAACAAAGGAAAATACTCGGAGTAAGGTCTCCCACGAAGAGTACCTGTTTAGCAAATCATCTTCAACTTTCTGTGTTGTGACCAATATGGGAAGTGGTTCTTGTTTAGTTTCAGGAAAATCCTCAATTTTGGTGGGAGTGAAGCTAGATTTAGGCCATTATTCTTGTGATTGTTGAAGCCATAAAGTTCCTTGCCACCAGAGATGCTGTTCAGGAAGAGAGGATGGTAGAAGACCTCGACTGGCACAGTCAGCAGGATTGAAGTGCGTGGATACATGAGACCAAACATGAGACGGTGTAAGTTCTTGTATATGAGCAACTCTGTTAGCCACATATACCTTGAGACGGTAGGGTGGTGTCTGGATCCAAGACAAAACGACTGAGGAGTCACACCAAGCATTCACAGAGCTTATACAACAACGTTGGGATAAAATAGAGGATGTGTAGTGAAGTAGGTTTGCTAGGAGATGAGCTCCACAGAGCTCAAGACAGGGTATTGAGATTCTTTGAGAGGAGATACTCGTGACTTGGCCATCAATAAAAAGACTTTGATACTGCCGTCAGGATATTCACAGCGAACATAAACTACTGCGCCATAACCAGCTTCCGATCCATCACTGAAACCAAGAAGTTGTATATCTATAGCTGCAAACAAAGATAAATGTCGAGGCACCCTAATTTTGTTAAGGCTGGGAATCTGTGAGATGAATATCTTCCATTTATCGGCAATGTCGGAAGGCACTGGCTCGTCCCATTGGAGACCCAGGGTCCAGAGTACTTGAAGAAGAGACTTAATCCAGAAAGTCACTGGTGTCAACCACCCACACACATTGTAAATCCGAGCAACAGATGACAAAATGAGCCTTTTTGTAACTTTAGTCTCTGGGATGTTGAGATGGCATATGTATTCATCAGTTTTAGCAATCCATTTAACACCTAGTACATTGTACACAGGAAGGTTAGACTCGGAACAAGTGAGTGGTTTCTCTCTGTGCGACTCAGGGATATTTCGTACAAGTTGAGGGCAGTTGCTGATCCATTTTCTTAAATTGAAACCACCTTTGGCGAGAAGTTGGATGGCTTCCTCTTGGAGAGTGAGAGCTTTTGCTAATGTGTCCCCACCCAATATTAAATCATCGACATAGATCTGTTTTTCTATAGCTTCACTTGCGGCCGGAAACATATGACCTTCATCCTTGACCAAGCTGTTTGAGAGTACGAATTGCAAGGTATGGAGAGCTGCTGAACCCAAAAACAACCGTAGTCAAGCGATATATTTCTAATGGTTTGGATGAATCTTCACGCCAATAGAGTAGCTGGTAATTTCTATCATCTGGGTGAACAAGAATTCTCCTAAACATTTGTTTTATATCACTACATGAAACATAAGGATAGGACCGAAAGTAGAGTAGAATGTCGCTGATTTCATTTTGAAGCTTAGGGCCTGAATGGAGAGTTTCATTGAGAGCAACGCCTGTGGATGACCGCACACTTGCATCAAAGACGATCCTAACTTTGGTTGAAGATGATCCCTCCTTTATCACAGCATGGTGTGGTAGGAAAAAACATTCCTTATCATGTTGAATGGGTGAACTGACAGGTTCCATGTCTCCTGTGTCTAACAGTTCTGTTATACACTCAGTGTATTTCTTCTTTAAATCTGAGTTAGAGTTCAATTTCTTTTCTAAGGAGAAAAATCTTCTTTTGGCTACTGCTGATGTATCTCCCAAAGGTGCATGATGTTCCTTGAATGGTAGACGTACAATATAACGTCCCGTAGAATCTCTGGAATGAGTCGTGCTGAAGTGGTTTTCACAATACATATCGTCTGGGTTAGGTTTCACTTGGAAAGGAGGTTCTTCATGGGTCCAAAACCGTTGCACCGCTTGGTGAAGATCATAAGTGTCAGTAGAGAGTAGAGAGGTGATCCCAACACAAAATGAGTCTTGAATTTGAGGCGTATTTTCTACAGCTGGAGATGATCCAATAATAATGTAGCCAAAAACTGAGTTCATAGCCGCTGGAAGTTTATCACTTACAATAAGCTTTTCCCCTGTCATTGTTTGTGCATAAAGATCAGCTCCCAATAACATATCAACCTTACTAGGACAGTCAAAAGTTGGATCAGCAAGGACTGATTAGCAAATTTATCCTTGACCATCGTAAGGGACTTGTATGTGAGGTAAATTGGAAGTAATTCGGTCCAATATTACCACAGGGTGATTGTTTGCAACTTGAATGCCACTCAAAGCAGATATGTTTAACTTAGATAAACCTTTAGTTTGTACATGACATGAGGAGAGACCATCAACCTGATTATATCTATCTGAGGACCTTTCAAGTGAGAGTAGGCGCGCAGTTCCTTCAGTTATACAAGATATCATCGAGGCTGAATCGACAACAGCTCTAATTACCAAAGAATTACCATTGTCTGCAGTTACATGCACTAGAGTGGTGCCTAACAAAATAGTAGTGGGTCTGTTGGAACTGTCTTCTGCTTGCGAGAGAGCAACTAAAGCATTTTTTGTGGGGTGTGAGCCTTGAGTAGATTTGGGAATAGAATCTTCATTAGTGGGATTTAATGTTGACTCTGAGGAATTGTATGTGTTACGGCTAGGTACATGGAGAGATGAATGATGCTTCTTACTACAATGAAAACACACTTTTTTAGATTTGCACTCTTTAACTGAGTGAGCCGAACCCAAACAATTGAAACAAAAATGCTTTTCCTTTACAAAATCATACTTCTTTTGTGGTGACAACTCCTTGAAACTAGTACAATTATAAATTGAATGATCGGTACAGGAACAAAATTTGCATTGTGCTTTGGGTGTAGAGAGAAGGACTGTACTATTATGTTTCTGATTCATGGTTTTACTATTGAGAGAAGAGCTTGTTTTAGGTTGTAGAGAATAAGGGGATTGAGGAGCTGAGCTAGAGTTATGGGATAAGTTGGCTGCTTCCAAATTGGAACATTCTTTTTCTAAAAAGGAAATTAATTCTTTTGTGTCAGGGAAATTTTGAGAGTTTGTTCTGCTATCTTCAAGCTTTTTCCGAGTCTTATTATCTAATTTTCTGAGCAAAATAGAAGGCAAAATAATATTGTCCGTTTTAATGTCATGTTTGAGTGCTAACAAGGCCTGGTCATTTTCATGAAACCGTGAAATAAATGACCTAAGGTTGTTAGATGTTGGGTTCAAAACATTAGGTAGATCAATAATATTATTTGCATGGAAACTTACAATTTTCCTATCATTTTGATACCTTTGTTTGAGAATAGTCCATGCTACTTGATAGTTTTCAGGAGTGATTTGCAAATTTTTAATTAAGTTCAAAGGTTTGCCCTGTAAGGAAGATAGCAGGTATTGCATTTTATGAGAATCGCCCAGTTCACAGTTTTTGTCAACAGAGGCTTCAAACAAATGAAAAAAAAGAGAGCCACTGATCAGGAAACTCATTGAAAGTTTTCAGAGCAAGAGAAGGCAACTTTACTTTTAGAGAAGAGGTAGAAGTATTAACTGAGGAAATGGATTCATTTGCTTGAGGGTTATTGGTCTTGTCCGTAAAGGGCTTTGTGATGACCTGAATTGAAAGGAAAAGTTGTGAAATTTCATCTTCAATATTTAAAAATTGTTCTGAATCAAAGTCATCAATTTCCTCACAAGACATCACCTGTTTACTACAGCATTTAAACTCGTTGTACTTATAGTTAGCCTCTTTTTCATAATATAACAACTTATCTACTTCTTCTTTGCCTAATTCAAGTATAGTTACATCAGTAAGTATATTCTTAATGTGACCTTTAATTCTATTCAATGAGTTAGAGACTGCAAGTGATTGCCTTTTAAATACTGCAAACTTCATTATTTAAATAATATAATCTTCTTAACAAACAAAACAAAATAGTATTTATTAAGATGCAAATGAGAAAAGTGAGAAAAGAGTATTAACAATAGTGATAGTTTTCAGAGAAATAGGTACTTGAAATTCTTCCATAGTATGGTTTAATTCTATCTAGGCTCGGTAGGACCAAATGTTGCATACTGAGGGAGTTACTATCATTATAATATTCTTTCCGTTACCTGAAGGACCATGAGTTTCCATTTACCATTAAAAAAAAGAGAATGTTTCTTGCATTTAATTAGTTTAATGGAAAACATACACAAATAAAAATTAGAGAAATGAGTCAACAACAAAAACATCATTCATTACTAAAAGATAAATATAAACATAAACAAAAAATAAAACATGTGTTTGTATGACAGTTGATTTGAGACAGGCAATATATAACAAGTACAGAATTGTAAAGAGTGCTTGGGGGGCGAATGGTCTGTTAAAACGGTATTGTTAAAATATTATTAAAATTAAAATTACAGAGTTAATTAGGAAAACCCATTAAAAATACCCTAAAATTTTTCTTCCAAAATGGTGGAATTTTAACTGTTAATTGGGTAACATTGGAATTTTGTTGATCAATGACGGTATCATCGGAATCATACTTGATATTTGACTACTATTCAAAAGTGATGTTGATTCTAGGTAGTTGAAAATTAAGTTGAGACTTACGACCTCAAACACCTTGTAGATACTTGTAGTGTCCAAGATAGTGGCTTGGAAGGCGCGTATATAATGGGTCAGCAGTGTGGCTGTTCCTCTGCTATATGCCATTATAAAATTATAATAACCATGGACTACAAATCAAAAGGTGTATTTGACATTAAATTACAATAACGTTTTTAACAACATTAAAAAAGAATTGAATCTAGAAAAGTAAACATTGAGTAAACTCTAAACATATGATCAAAATAAACAAATTGTAATGACAGATGTTGTAAACATATGAGGCAGGCACAGAGGGACGAATATTGACAGTGAGTGAAAATGTTCTATTTTGAGGCGCTGTGTTTCAATTTGGTGAATAACAAATAATAAAAAAAACTACAGGTGCTAAAAATCCATTCGGCGAAACTTCGTTATCCGTCTCCACCGTTATTATCGATGTGGAAATTTCGATATTGCGATTGAAATTGAGCGATGAAAGCAATCGAATCAACAACGATGCTGAGAAGAGATATGTGCGGATCTAACCTAACAGTGTAACCGTAAACCTCCGTCACTTAAATTGACAGCGATGTTTATAACAACAAAATCTATGGGGTTTGGAAACATTTAAAATGCATATTCCCTCAATACAATAGCGAAAAAAAAACCTTTCTGATTTGTATTTGGCAGCATTTGTGTGACGCCATTTTAGATCTAACGAAGTTTGCTTCTTCTCACAGTTAGAATAGAATTTAGATACAGCTACAAAACAAACTTGGTTAGTTTATTTTGTGTTGTTCTTTGTTACAGGTTACATTAGCTACAATTTTTACTTTTTCTGTTGTTGTTATTTTCAGTTACTTGTTTGAATATACACGGTATTTGTTTTATTGTCAAAAGGTTTATTTCATTATATTAGAACGAGAAACTAAATCAGGGGCGAAACTTCGTTATCCGTCTCCACCGTTATTATCGATGTGGAAATTTCGATATTGCGATAATATTGCTATTATATCGATGACACAATTACACGATATGATTACGGTTTTATCACATGATTTAGTTTCTCGTTCTAATATAATGAAATAAACCTTTTGACAATAAAACAAACACCGTATATATTCAAACAAGTAACTGAAAAAGGAAAAATTGTAGCTAATGTAACCTGCAACAAAGAACAACACAAAATAAACTAACCAAGTTTGTTGTGTAGCTGTATCTAAATTCAAATTGAGGAGAAGCAGACTTTGTTAGATCTAAAATGGCGTCGCACAAATGTTGCCAAATACAAATCAGAAAGAGTTTTTTTTTTTGCTATTGGATTGAGGGAATATGCATTTTAAATGTTTCCAAACACCATTGATTTTGTTGTTATAAACATCGCTGTCAATTGAAGTGACGGAGGTATACGGTTAAGGTTTAGGTTAGATTATTATTATGATACATATCTTTTCTCAGTATCGTTGTTGATTCGATTGTTTTCATCGCTCAATTTCAATGGCAATATCGAAATTTCCAAATCGATAATAACGGTGGAGACGGATAACGAAGTTTCGTCTTATCAGGTGATAAAATCGTAATAGTATCATGTAATTCTATCATCGATATAATAGCAATATAATCGTAATACAGTACACTCTCGTTCATCGGACTCGGCGACATCGGAACTCCGCTTTATCGGAACTGAAAATCTGGATATATTAATTTTTTTTTCTTACGAAATAAATAATTTTTCCGTTTTAGCGCCTTCAATTTCCATGTGTTCTATCGGCACAACAGTGAAGTATCACATTTTGCATCAAACGTCATCAGGCGTTTTCCATAATCTGTACCCATCGATGTGATTTACGAGGCCGTGGAGTATTCGCACAAAATAGAAAGAGGAAGGGGCAGGAAGTGAACATCCGGTTCGACCGCTTCCCAAACTGTCCTTCAGTCTGTCTCGCGTCGCGACTGCACCTGTACGTGGAAGTCAGTTGACTGCTGGAATATGAGTGGAATATGAGAATAAAGATTTTGGATCTTTTTTCCTGTGATGTTTTTATTCCTATCTGTTCATTGTTACCATGTTTAAAGTTTGAGTGCCTTATTTTCATAAAACCTCTTGTGTTATTTTAAAAACAAGAGTGAATACAATCACGATAGTTCACCGTACGGGCGGAAATGATGACTCACGACGGACTCCGCTTCATCGGAATTTTTTGACATCCGAACCGGCCGTCCGCCACATTAGTTCCGATGAACGAGAGTGTACTGTATCAAAATTTCCACATCGATAATAACGGTGGAGACGGATAACGAAGTTTCGCCATCCATTCAATTTTGGGACAAACAAGACAATGAAAGGGGCATAAGAAATTTTCAAAAACTCAATTCGGAGTCGACCTCCAAAATCACTATTCGCACATCCCTAGATAGGCCTATTAGCTTATTATTTTAAAACGTGCTTGAAAGATAGATACCGGTAGGGCTTAACTTACACCTTCTTGAATCAAAACAAAGTTGCAACAATAATTTACCGCCTTTTCTTAACATTTAACATTTGACTGGAGTAGGCCTTTTTCAATAATTTAGCCTAATAAGCTAGGCCTAAGTTATGTCTATTTCTTCCAAGCCACAAGTGCACTAGATTGCCCAGCCAACCCTTGGGCACATCAAATTTCACTTTGACTTTAAATTTGGCTGCCACCTGAAAATTGAATTGTCATGCTAATATAGTAAACTTAATAGGCAACATTTAATTGTTATAATGTTTTTAAAAACATTTAGGCCTATTTAAAACATAAAACAAAACAAATCGTTGATTTGTTTTAATAAATCACTCTTTACTCAATTCTTAGAATAAACAAGGACAAATGCAAACCTGGCTGAGACACCAGGACAAGACCGAAAAACCGGTCATATGTTTATATGTTACATTGTGTTCTATGCACCGGCTTTCCAAAACCAACATAAATAATTAAGTTACATGCTGGCATTGAATCTATTAATTAACTAACTTAATTAAAGTGATCAGTTAGTCAACTCACTTGACTTCTTCTAAATCTGAAAGTTGTTGAACTAGTCTTTCCAGTTGTTCTTCCAAGTTCTTCTTGAGCTTATCTGTTTCAATTTGTCCAGATGACATTTTAAAACATTAGGATTTGCTTCTTGAACAATTAATTTCGAGCTATAAACGATTAAAACATATTTAGAGAGATATTAGGTTTAGGTTATGTTAATGTTTGTTTTGATCGTTTTAAACTATCTTTTCAAAATGGCTTGGCTTTGGTTAACTTCCATGCAGCCTTGTTTAGACGTCGGATGGAGAGATTCTGGAAGGGATGTACCTTTTCGCGAATTTTCCTGTTGGGAATTCACTATTACCATTGACTTTACATACTTTAGTATGTAGTGTAAAGTCAATGCTATTGCATTACATCCATAGTCAATGACCAGACTATGGATCTTATTATAGTCACAGATTGCCCACGGGTGCTTTCCCCGAAGAGTTGATTGGTCTGCACAGTGCAAGTGAAGCTGCGCTCCAATGGATATAGCTTTATAAAGGTTTAATCGTTTACCTTTACCTATGATGTGGTCTTGTAGACCCTCTTCACAGGGCATAAGACCAGTCTTATCCCTAGTACCACGCATCGTTGGGCCAACGTTGAATTATGGTCGGGATGGTAGGGAAATGGTGGGTTGGCATTTGCGAGGTGTTCCAAACGAATATATTGTTGGGTAATTCTAGCCAAAAATTCCAACCAAAATCCAACGTTGGTCTATTGTTGGAAATACTACCGTTGAAAAAATTGCTTTAAGGTTGGCAATGTAACGGTTGGGCCAACGAACTGATTGATGGGTAGCTATTATCAGCAATTCCAACCAAAGCCAACATAGGGCAATCATCCAACAGCTATTGGTAAATCCCACCGTTGTCAACACACATTGTAAACAGTGTAAAATAACGTTATTTTCATATAAACAGGGCAAAAAAATTATAAAATTAAAATGGAATACCTTTTTACCTGAAAAAGATGGTAAAAAGTAAAACAAATATAGTGGTAAAACCAATAACGTTGTTTTCACGTTTTTTCACGATAATTTTACATTTGACTTCTTTTATGAAATTAATTTATCTAACGTGCTACAATGATGGGATTGCACATAAATTACTAAATAGAACTTTATAATCTAAGTTTTATACTTTTTAAAATTATTTACTAATAACGGTTTTGAACGTTAAAATTATGAAAAAAGCAAAAGAAAAAATTGGTTTAACCGGTTAAACTTTTTATAAACGTTTATAAATGTATAAACTTGTCAAGTTTTATTTAATCTTCATTCGATCATAAAAATACAACACCCCCGTCGCAGCAGACCTGCGTACTCAACGAATTTCCAATGGAATTTTGGTATATTTTCTATTTCCCCAAAAAATCCATAGGGATGAGAGTATGTAGGTTTGCCGTCATATGGATTTTGTTGGTAAATATAAGTTAAACTCTACCTAGTGAATGTCTGACGCAGGTACATTGCATTACATAATATGATTATTTTAGAACTTGGTGGATGGCTATGAAAGCCTTACGACGATGTACAAATTTATTGGTTGCGTCTCCTGGCATTTATTATTTTATACTATGAGTAATTAATTAAACATATCAGTGGTAAAAGTTGTTATATTTTTTTATTTTCACCAAGCAAGATTTGTTCGCAGCTTTCTTGGTGGAATGTTATTGATGGTAACGAGCAAGGACGGGCTTGTAACAATAAGGCAAGACACAATCCCTCCATCCTGTGCCCCGCCTATAAGACGAGCAATGACACTACCATTGAATTTACGTCAACGTCAACGATACTACAGTATTCTTCAAGCAGTCAGCTCTAAAACAGTAGTGTGAAATTGGGGATGCTGGGCCAGTTCAAGGTCACCTGAGGGATGACGTCATCGAGGTCAATGACCTCACCGATGACGTCATCGATGACGTCATCGATGACGCAATCGATGACGTCATCACCAATGACGTCACTTCCACGACGTCACACCCATGACGTCACAGAAATGACGTGCTGATGACGTCACCACCCCTTACGTCATCAAAATGACGTCACCGACGCCACTAAGGTCAAGGTCACGCAGAAACTTAAAATTTTTTGGCACTTTTGCCGTTTCTCGCACTACGCTCCGAGTTTCAGTCCGAGTCCTCGTGACCTTGACCACTTGGTGCGAATATTCGACGAGAAACGGCAAAAGTGCCAAGTTAAACCTGAGTTTCTGACATGACTCTGCCTAAATGGGCAATCGGTAATCCCTCAGGTGACCTTGAACTAGCACAACACCCCCAATTTCATATTACTGCGACCTTGAAAACCTAACAACGGAGCGCCGACACCGATGCGCACCCCACGACAGCCACCGAGTGACTGACTGTCAGGCTCTGTGTACTCTAGGTATATGGGGAAGTGGAGGGGGAAATCTCAAGGTCATCCAAATGGAGTTTTAAAAAAGTTGAAGAGTAGAAAGACTACTCTTGTGCTTCCTGGGCGACCTCATCAATTTCTAACGGATCTGTAAACCAATCCGATCTGTAGCGGCAGGAGTCCAGAAAACAGGTGCACCACCCATCAGGTTGTCCGTAGCACTTCCGACAAGTGGTAAGATTGGAGAAGTGAAACTTAATACACCGCTGCGGACAACAAGTATAAAAGTATTTGGATTTGTAGATTTTGAAAGTTTGTAGTACCGGTGGTGGCAGCTGTTGGTTCTTGCATCTACACCTGCAACATCCGAAGCATTCACATTGCCGGCAGGCCAGCCCATCCACTTGCCACTTTGGTAAGAGGAAACACTTATCCTCACAGCAATAGGTTGTCCCCGTCTCTTCTTCCCAACGCTTCTTTGCACAATATGTGACGCCTTGTATCTCCAAACACCTATGCTCGCAACATGAGATGCGCTTACTTTCCATAGTTGATGTTGCTTTGACGAGGGAGCACGATGAAGTGATGCTGTGGTCAGTGGGAATGGGGTTTATATAAACTAAGGTGAGTGGAGGGGGAAAGGTCAAGGTCATCCAAATGGAGTTTTAAAAAAGAAAAGAGTAGAAAGACTACTCTTGTGTATCTATAGCGATTTCATTGATAGTAAGTGCTTCTGTATGCCAAGTTGATCTGTATTGACAGGCTCCTAAATAATGTTTGCAAAAACCTGCAAAATGATTGTTGCACAATTTGCAGCCAGTTAGCTGTTTTAGTGTGAATTCAATGCAACGTTCAGGGCAACAAGTGTACTTATGCCCTCTCATCTGGTACACATGGAATGTCTTCAACTGTGGTTTTGGCTTCTTCCAAGACTTGCACTTACACATGCACTGACCAAAAGCTTCACATTTTCTGCATGCCAGGCCATCCGCAACATCAATGTCATTTGGCCATGAAAAACATTTCTGTTCACAACAGTAGTTGAGTTGACTCTCCATGTTGCTGTGGTGAAGGTGCGCGATGGAATGATGCTGCACTCATTGAGAGTGCACCTTAAATAAACTCAGTGGAGGGGGAAAGGTCAAGGCCATCCAAACGGGGTTTTAAAAAAGATAACTAGTCGTCCTCCTCCTCCTCCTCGTCCGTTGTACTTGGAGAGCTGTCAGACGAAGAGCCCCGCGCAGGTGCTCCCCAGATGAAAAACAAATCAATTTTAAAACGAAGACCAGGATCTTGCATCATCAATTCCTTTAATTTGTCACATACTAAGTCGACCTTGTGTAAGGTGTCAACAACAAGCTTCCAATTCGTTGGCTCAATATAACTTGTAGTAGAGTCTGCCTCGCTGATAACCACATCCTCCGGCTGTATTGGAGTATAAAGATGTGTAAAGTTCTTCGGCTGTAGCTGAGGCTCAGGCTGGCTGGAAGTGGAAGGTTGAGTGTGGACCCCTGTCGCATCGAAATCCATAGTCATTCTACATTCAATGTTAGGGTTTTCATTTAATACATACACCAATTTCTCATGCAACATATCCACTTCTGCCGAGTCTTGCAGATGAACATTCCAGGAAAATGGCCATTCTTCATCCGTAGTGGAGTCAACTCGAGAAAGAGTGCTGTCTGCCATGATAGCTAAGCAAGGAATGATGTGAGCTACAGACTGTGGTAACAGTATTGAAAAGTAGAGGGGGTAAACCAAAAGTATGTGGAAGGGGTATTTTCAAGGTCATTTAATTTGGGTTTTAAAAAAAGGAAATAGTGGAGGGGGAATTCTCAAGGTCATCCAATTTGGGTTTAAAAAAAAAAGGAATGAAGGTTACTCCTCTTCAGCCTCGTTGTCCCCCACATCCTCATTAGCCTCATCTTCATCGACGTCAGACTCGCCGTAAGGGTAGATCGGGGACATGGGCGAATATTGTGGAGATTGTTGACCGTTGTTATCCTCCCCTTGCATTCTAACTTGGGACCAATCATAATTTAAATTCATTTGTATTATGATCCCAGGGTTGTCCCGCAGTATTTCCTTCATCCGTTCGCAAATTGTTTCCAAATAGTGTACACTATCGATCGACAGTGTCCAACCCGTACTTGCACCAACATCAGTAGTGGAGTCAGCTTGGCTGATGGTGTTGTTGTCTGCCATGGTTGCTTGTCGGACAAGGAATGACGGTTGATGTGATGCTCATGCAGGAACATGGTGAAGTGGTGGGGGGTGTGGTGGAGTAGTGGGGGTATTTTCAAGGTCATCCAAACGGAGTTTTAAAAAAAAGGAAAACCTACAAAGTAACATTGAAACTTTCCAATTGGTGGTGGCGAGCGTTTTCTTCTGCAACCTTGCCGACACATGTGACTATGCCATACAGTATAAAAAGTACAACCATAATAAGGCCGAACAATAAAAGATAACCGTTGACTATCATGATATTTTCTGAGTGGATCTGCTTTCTTCTTATCGCCCTCTCCTGCATCCTCTTCTCCAACTCGTGGACGAAGTCACAACATGCGTGAGGACATCTTTCATCTGTTGGTAGGTTTGCCATTGTTGATGTTGTCAGTTTGGCTGTTGAAGATGGAATGCGGTTTCCAAGTGTGATGTGCCATGTACATCAATAGTAAAGTGGTGGGGGTAGCAAAGCAGTGGAGGGGGAAGTTTCAAGGTCATCCAAATTGTGTTTTAAAAAAACCTATCTTGTTACCGAGCTTATAAGTCAGTAACAAGATAGGTGTTTTTGTTCTTTTACTTCTTTAATATAATGAAAAAATATACATATTCTATTATTGTAAGAACAAGGAAGACAACTGCTAGTCAGCTGAAGTAGTCCAAGTTGTCTGGCTCGGTCTTCATCGACGCCGGTGAGGAAGCTGTCGAGGAGTGTCCAGGCTCTTCCTTTGGCTGCCGGGTGTTCCGTATATTGCAAGCGTAAACCTGCACGTTTATACGGTAGCCTCGTGCCACCATCAGCTGCAACTCCTTGTACAAGTCGTTTAGCTCCTGCTGAGTCTTGATGCTCACCTCCTCGTAACTTGCGCAACTGACGTTCAGAGACATCTTGATGTTGCTAGGTTGCCTGCTGGAGTAGAAATGAAGCCGAGGCACAGCGCTTGGAGGTACATGAAAAAGTGGTGGGGGTAATAGTGGTGGGGATATGGAAGATCCAATTAAACAGTTCTAAACTTTTTCCATCGATACAATGGAATGGAACAAATAGCGCAGGTGTCCTTGTAATTTTCAAATCGAAACAGTGGTGCTAGAAATCCGAATTGTTTTATACCACCATCCTGTACGAATCGCCGAAGGTCTCTGACGGCGGCCTCGCCACAAGGCCTACAAAACTTTTCCCCATCGTGGAACTTATACCAGGAGTATTCCGAATACCCTGTATTTTCCCTCCTGTAGCGTTTGACATCTTCTTTTATTGTTAGTGGGATATTGTCTTGTAAACATGTTGGGAACAAGTCTTTGTGAGTTATAACTCGTTGTATGCAAAGCTCGTACAAGGTGCTCATCGTTTGCTAGTTGGCAACAGACTGACCGTTTTTCGCATCCAAGCAGGTTTGAATCCTAGTGCGGTAGTGGGGGTAATTGTGAAATGCAAAGGTCAAAGGTCAAGGTCACCCGCGAAGTTTAAAAAAAATGCAACATATCAATACGTGAAGTCTGTCACATATTGATATGTTGCATTTTTTTTTGTTTTTTTATTTTTTGTCTTTTATGATTCGTTTATTTATAAAACATTACAACAACATATGTACAACATTAAAACTTAAATCTAACACTGCTGCTTGTCGGCGATGTGGATGGTCAACTCTGTAGAATTGCTACCCGTGCAGCCGTGGGACACCAGGTATAGACACCCGGGTTGAATAGAGCGAAGATCCTCGTTTTGTAGAAGATGGACGAATCTCTTGGGCAGGTACACCTGGAACTTTGGTTCATCCCCCGGAGTAAACGGTGCCTCGCTGAGACTGCAGCAGATGGCCTCCCCAACTGTAGTCTCCATCTTCTTCATAGCATGGATTATGTAGTGCTTCTCGTCTTTTAGTTCCGAGCACTTCTTTACAGGTAATATTGTTGACTTGGAGTGAGCATTGAACTGCTCGACCAAAGTCTGAAGGAACTGGTGAGATGCCATGGTTAGGTTACAGATCGTCTTCTTGCTCGGAGATGTTGTCGTCTCGGAATCTCGAGTAATACTCATGCCAGGTCCCTGTCTGCTCCCCACTTATATACTCTCCGTTACCCCCACCACTCCCCACTTCCCCACTTTGAAGGTAAGAGGCGAGTTTATAGGCATTTTTCAAAGCGCAATGTCTATCTTTATCATGTTCTGGGCTTTTTGTACAAATACATATGGTTTCCAGCATGTATTGATAATTCTTATCCAATTCCACATCATTAACCGGAACATGAGTAAATCCTTCGATCCATCTTTTCTTTTCCAGCCCCTTTGTGTAAATATTGGTAAACTTGTCTGAAAAGTGATGCATAATGTGATACAAGTCCGTGTAACTTGTAAAACCATCATACCAATCGATATGATGAAAGTGTTTTGAAATCCATCTGTTGGTAGTAGCGGCTTTACTAGTTAAAGACGAATAAGAACATGGTGGTTTAAATAAAAACGAATAAGGAACACTTGTATTCATGTCCAAAAACACAAGTTCTTTTATAATGAATCTATCATCATTACCACGAAATGCTTGAAACTCAATAATACCAGGCTTGGACTTTACTTGTTCTTCTTCTCCCTTGTCCATTTTGAAGGTCACACGTCTGCTCATTACGAAGTCAGGAGGTCAACTGATTTCCACACCACGGTAGGTACTACTTTTATACCAGGCCGTACAGTTGTTGGCGCGTTGGTGTATATTTAACGTGGGCACCGTCCCCAATAGGCCTAACCCCACAAAAAGTTGGTAATTGTTTTAAAAACTAACCATTGTCATTTAAGTTTCCATCTTTATATTTTCCTTGTTTTCGTTTTCATCACTAACACTTGATTCTTCTCCTCCATCTTCCTCTTCTTCCTGTTTTACTGATTTCTTATGTAGTTGAGCGTACTTTTCCAATTGTCTCCACATCTGTACTTCATGAGGAACTCTATTAAATATAGAAGTATCCACAGGTCCGTATAATATAGGTGCGTCCGGTTGTTTGTCCAAAGTGTCTTCCAGATAATCTTTAATAATCGAACTTGAAAACACCAGTTGTCTCAAGTATCTTGTTATAGGTTCAGTAGCACAAGTTAAAATGAAAAACTCCTCTCGATTAAGTTGAATTTTGTTATCATGTCTTGTTGTGTCTCTAAACCGCAGCTGATGATCACCACGTTGTTTAATAATATCAATTTCCACATTTGAATCCAAAAGTCCTACTCTTGTCTTTCTTCCAAACATGTTACTACTTAAATAGCATTCTAGCAGATGCAAGTGTTTCATAAACGATTCCCAAGCACTGTCCGTAAACAAAATCATTTTGGGTCCATGAGTTAAAATTACAGTAGGGGAATAATCTGTCGATTTCATAACACCGATTAAAACACTTTTGTCCAAACTGGAAGAGATTGGGTAAAATATTCGCAAAAATACCTCACTCAATATGTTTGGAGAAATATTATCTTCAATATCCCTTTTTCTCTTTTGTATATTCTTTCTTCTTTTACCTTTTTCTTCAACATTATTACTGGCGTGAAGTTGTCCGCAAACGTTTTGTTCACCTCCTTCCTGGTGACCTTGAGGATCTAAAAACTCAGATATCTCCTTCTCAATATCTACCACATTTTCAGGTGTACCACTAGGAGAAGCCATATTGAATACGATGCTACCCATACAACAGTAGGCAACAAACTGATGAGGAGCGGCCTGTACGCTCTGCTTTTATACTCGCGGAATGAAACAAAACCGGTTTTTACAGTACATTCTTAACAATTCCAGTTAAAGGTGTGTATGTTATAATTTTATCATGTAGAATTAAACAGTATGCAGTTGTATTTGGAGGTATAGTTGCAGTAAACTCCATTTCAATCTTTATGTCAACACTTGATGATTTTACTGATTCATTTTGTTTAGAACAATCAATTACAACTATTGTGTAACCATCTAAGTATTCTTCTGGTGATAGTAAAGGTGTATTTGTTTTACCGTAATATGAATTTTGGAATCTCGCATACATATCGTATAATATACTGTACTTTTTATTAGCGAATGACACATTCAAATTGTCATAGGGGAAAAATTGTGAATTCAAATAAACTTTAATATTTTTTAAGTTGCAATGATCAAACTTGCCTGCATGTTTTGTGATGCTGTCCCTCCTACCTGTTTGTAAACCAAATATAATATACCTGGCTCGTTCTACGTAATTAGATGTTTTAACAGTCCAAGTGTGACGATCTGTAGCTGGCAAGCTTGGATGTTCATGGAATTCCCAACTTCTAAAAGGAATTACAATATCACGATCAGCCTTTAACTTCCTTAATAGTAGCATTCTATGCTCGTCAGCTAATTTAACATGTGGAACTCTCCATACAATTTTGTCTAATGTTAATTTCCATTCTAAGTTTGCATCTGTTGTACCATCTGGAGCTTTAATAATGTCTTTATCGTTAGAAGATCTCAATAAAACTAATTCTTGTTTAACATTCAATATTATTTTTCTATAGTCTTCAGCAAATCCAAGCAACAAACGTAATGGGATATGAAAATCAAAATATCCATTTGTATTTGGAGTGATTGTATCATGTTCAGGTAAAACCCATCCGGCAGGTTGAAGTAAATTGGTTTCATTAGGTGATATAGATGTTATCCCTTTTAAAGTTGTTGTAATACCTACTTTTTTAGTAGAATCAACTGTTACACCTGATATTTCATATCTAATTTCATCAAAAAGGAAAGCCATAGGATTATTTATAAATGGAACTGTTGTACCAGTAGTAGTACCGTCCTTTTTAGTAACTTTTCCTTCAATATACAAGTAACTTTCACATGGTAGTGTGTAAATGTCTTGATGTTGTATGGGAATACGAATTTCATCGTTATTGTTTAATTTCGATGAAGTGTAAGGGTTGTGGGTGTGATATTCTTTTTCCCATAAGGTTTCGTCGAATGTTGGACCCTGCGCTATATCCAGTATATCCATAATCGGTTAATTTTAATCCAACTCTCTCTAAGAAACGAATGTTCTCGCGTGTTAACTCCTCCACAGCTGAAGAGCTACTAATGCGGTTTCCCGTAGGTTGTTCGCTTTTAAATGTTAAACCCATGGTTTTGTATTAAAGTGTCGATTTTAAATGTAATCTAATCGTAATAGGCTCTTCTCTGAAGTCTACCAAGTTACCGTCTTGATCCAATACGCTCAACACGATGTCTGAAATGAAAGTGGTGTTCAACGGTAGATATACCAGGTTTTGTGGCTTTTCAACAATTTTAAATCCAGGTGGTACACTTGGGTAAAATGTATGTATGATATGGGTGTTAGCCCCATCCCTGTAAGCTCCTTGTATAATGTTGCAAGTTATGTCTATACTATTGACTTTTAATATTGTTACTGTTTTCTTACCGGAATGTGTTACATCTGGTTCTAAAACGGGCTGATCGTTGGAAAATCCTAATAAATCACCAATTGAGTGTGGTTGAGTAAAATCTATATAATATTTGGAAGTAATTTCAGCTTTCATCGTATTATTATTACCTTTTAATGTTATATTGTCTTTTTCCATTTTAGTTTGCAAAAATTCATTTATGTGATCGATTTCATAAGAACCTGTGGGTAACCTACACTCTTGTAAGTCTGTAAATTTCCCACTGGCATCTTTTCCCTTATAATAATGCAATACGTTATTTTTACCTTCCGTAACATTGAGAATAGAGTTGTAAGTTGTAAAATCCAATAGTGCCGCTTCCCAAAATCTTCCTTTTTGCAAGCGTAACGCTGGAAAAAGGATACTTCGTAAAGTGGACGATTTTCCTGTTAATGATACCGTATAGGAAGACATCTCAATAGTGACTGATACTTTTAGCTAAAAATTCCAAACATAAATGGCCGCATATTGAAGTATTATCAGGTTGTTCTCTTTTATAGTTATAATATATGTTTTTAGCAGATTTAAAGTAATTTTGAAGTTCTTTTGGTGGTGGCAAATTACCGAAACTATCAAAATAATATACATTGTTATTTAGTTTCTTATAACAAACCCAATGGGTGCCAGGCCCTTCAGTATTATCCAAATTTACAATTCCAGTCTCATTTTGCCACATTTTCTTTGGTAAACTGTCTTTCATAAACACACCGCGGAAAAATGGTATTTTTAAACAGGAAATATATTTAAATAATTCAATATTGGTTAATGCTTTATGTGGTATGACCAATTGATTTTTTTCATTTAATATGCACGATAAGGTCTTAGGTAAAGACCTGCCCCGTATTTTACCATTGACCACACGGCGGGCTTCTTCCTGCCTTTTCTGCTAGATCGTCGTCTTCTTATATTTCCACCATGTTTTCTTGTGGTTGACTTCCTTTTTACCCTTCTTCTCCTCCTTTTTCCACCTCCTACTGCTGTTTTAGCCTTCATACCTGCTGTTACTGCTAAAGCTGCTGCTTTTTCTGCTATGCTAGCGTCACTTGATTTTACTCGTTGCCAAGCTATGTCCGCAAGCTTTCTGTCTGCTATCGATCTATTTTTTGAATCGGCAAACGTGGAATATGCGATATCGTGTTCTTTACAAGCCTGATCTAACTTGTTTATGCCTGGATCACCTCTTTCCAGTCGTTTTTTCAATTTAGTTCCTGGTCCGCAATACTGATAACCTCCCGGTATATGAAATTCGTATGGTAAAGCGTCTATTGCTCTATTTACGATAGATCCTACTGGAATACGATTTAAAGCTTTACTTAACAGAGAAACCGCTGTGGACGTGATCCCACCTCCTTTCCTTGCAGTGTCTCGATATGGACTGATGTACTTGAACGTCATTATTGTCCTTTTATAATCGCAATGTGCAACTCATGTGTTAACTCTATGACGAGTTGGACATAAATGAAATCGTTTATAGTGATCTTATATTAAATATCAATATCACCCCAATCTGATGATCTAAACTTTTGCGTATTAGGGTTAATAAAGTATTTTTTAAAAATTTCCCGTTTAATCCAACCACCTCTCGCGGCTTCGTCCCAAATTTTATGACCTGGTCCTCCTTGAAGAATTTCCGGTGTGAAATGATTGTGAAAATCAAATAACGCATTACCTAAAACTTTTACAAGGAAATTAACAGTGACGGCATTATCTACATGTTCAGGGTCTTTAAGGTCTGTTATACGTTTATTATTACAAGT
Source organism: Neoaliturus tenellus (assembly GCA_030545055.2). Classification (NCBI taxonomy): domain Eukaryota; kingdom Metazoa; phylum Arthropoda; class Insecta; order Hemiptera; family Cicadellidae; genus Neoaliturus; species Neoaliturus tenellus. Next base: position 63,808 of record JAQYXR010000582.1, read on the forward strand.
ATACACTTTACTATCCTTAAATGATGTTGTGATGGTCTGTCCTACAGTTGCAGCATCATTCGGGTGTCTTCCTGCTCTCAAGTTTGTAATATTGTTATTATTACATGTAAAAACTGCAAAGTGTAAATTTGGATCTAGATGTACGGTTTGTGATAAAGCAGCTGCATCATGGTCCTCATGACCCCATGACACGTTTGATAACTTTTTATCCATGCAATCCCAAGCATTATTTTTGTATGTTAATAAATTAAATTTTTCATTACCTTGAACAAATTCATCCCCTTGCTTCGATACTACTTGATTTTGTTTTACAAAAGAGGTTGTTTCTTTTTTTAAGGTTTCCATCATTTGACCCACTGTTGCACCATCTGATGGCGCCGAACCATCTTTAACATTTGCTAAACAATTACCAAAACAATCTATAACCCCTACATCACGTATGATACAATGATCTTTTATATATTTGAGGTTTACAGCATCATTTTCATTTTTTGGATAACCTATATCGTTAATAACAAATTTATAAAAAGAAAATCCATCTTTTGTCTTTTCAGGTATCAAGGAAAGTAAATAGCGTCTATTTACGCTGTCTTTTGCATCTTTAGGGTCATCTACGTTGGATATACGTTTATTGTTAGCACTATACGTTTTCCCATTGAATTTTAACGTATTTTTTAATTCAGATGACAAATAACCTTTGTTTATTGCATCACCGTTTTGATTTGGTTTACCAACGTTGATGATTCTATGATCTTCTGCGTCATATGTGTTATTTTGTAGTCTTAATGTTGGCGATATCTTTTCCTTTAATATTTTTAGCGAATTTCCCATAGGGAATAAGCTATTACCGTAGGTCTCATGGAAAGACCTAAGCCCGGGACCATGTTACTTTTTCGTTTTGAGGTGCCCAGAGACCAAAAATAATAGTCATTAAAATTTTTATATATATATATATGTATATATATATATATATATGTATATATATATATATGTATGTGTCCCTAGACACGATAACTCTCGTAAAAATGGTCCGATCGACACCAAATTTGGTAGAGATGTGTAATCCTACGTTTATTCGGATGAGTTCGAAAACCAGACATATCGACCTACCGGAAGGGGTAGTTTTGGGGGGTTTTGTACCCCAAAAATGGGTTTTTTGCATTTTTCATATGTAAATTTTAAAAATTTTAAATTTTTATTTTGACTATTGGATTTAGCTCAAAAAAACACACAATTTAGTATTTTGAAGCTTTGCTCTATCTCCATTGGTTACCGAGATATTACAAAGTCTAAAGACAGTACGTTGTCTTTTGGGGCTCCAATGTTAATCTTATGGAGAATAAGGATGTGTTAATATTTCACTTATTAAACAATATTTTTGGATGAAACTTAGTATTTAGCTTCATTTGGTTGAGATTCATCCATTTAAGGTAAAAAATCTTGGTTTTTGTACTTATCATGGCAGCAAACCTGCATACTCTTTTCCCATGTTAATCATATGGAGAATAGGCAAACTCTTTTATTTATTTACAGATATTGATGAAACTTACTATATGGCTTTATATGGTCGCAATACATTTTTTCTATGCTAAAAACGTACTTTTAGTGTCCCCCATGGCAGCATACCTGCATACTCTTTCCCTATATCTTAAGGAGAATAGACATTTATTATTTCCCTATCTATGAGCATGTGATGAAATTTTGTTTACAAGTTTTGCTGGTCAAAATTAATATTAATAATTTGGAAATTCGCTGAGTACGCAGGTCTGCTGCGACGGGGGGTATTAAATTTATTGCATCGTTTTCATCCGTAGGATCTTTTATGTTTTTTAGCCTTTTATTACTCATATCATAATCTCCATCAGGTGTTTGTGGTAAACCAGCACTTCTTTTTAAACTATTCGCATAATATAACCCATCCGAGGAGTAACGTCCGAACTTGTCGACACTCATGGTGCAACTGAATAGTATTCTAGGGAGTAACGCATTTTTATGAGATTACCCCACGGTTTCGGAGTTCATCCACTAAAGCCAACCATTCGTTTTCCAATCCAGTATGACCCGCTTCTTTAGCTTCATGTATTAGTTTCATTCTATCCACCAATTTATTGATATTATTGTAATAAATCACATTTGTGTTATATAATTTCTTCATTAAACCTGTACCTGTAACAGACTTACTTCTTTTTCTTCGTTCCTGAGCACTTACATCCAAAGTGGATGCCATAAATCTTCGTTTTACAGGTTTTCTTTGTGTTAACGGCATTGTTTGTCTTCTAGTTGGTATTAACTTGGATACAAATTCTTTATATTTTAAAGACTTAGATCTAAAAGGAGGCTGGTCAGGTAAATACTTTCTCCTATATGCATTTGTCTGTTCCAAAATATTTTTATATGCTTCCATGTCTTTTTCTTTCACTAACGATACTGAAGGCTTATTTTCAAATAATAATTCAAATAATCCTTTTGTGCCCTTATACCTTTGATTACCAATAACAATATTATCATGTTCGTCAACGTTTAACGGGCTATTACCTATCATTAAACCATCTTCTGTTAATCTCGCTCCATAACTATGGTAATTCTTATTAGGAATTGTTCCAGCTAACATTTTTACCATATATTTCCTTCCTAAAGGTCCTTTGTTATGAATGTTTTCCCCCAACAAGCTTATGTTTGACGGTCCTTCTCTTGCCTCTTCTCTTTTTTCCTCTTCACTAGCAGTTGGTGCTTCTTCTTCAGGTCCCCTTTCACTATATCCTGGTGATTCTAGCTCTCCTTCAGATTCTGCTCCGGTAAAGCCACTATATGTAGAGGATTCCGGGTCTTCATCACTAAAACCTTCATATTTTACACTTTCTCTTTCAAACTTTGTGATAGGTGCAATTGCATCCCCTTCCAATACAGGTTTAGCGAATTTTTTGTTTAATTGTTTCAAAGGTTCAGTAATAGGTTTAAAAGTAGATTCAAGGAATTTCTCCCTCTCGCTAATACCTAGTTTTAATGCTCTGTTTTTAGCCCGAATTGAATCACTAAGTGATTTTATTTCTTTTACTAATTTTTCTTGGTTAACCATGTTTGTAGCAAGACGTGTTGTACAACAATGAATGTTTTATACCATGTTCAATGTATTAATATAAATTTATCAAATCCTATCCTGTATCGACCATTGTTTAGCGGTTGTTCCTTCATAATTGTTAGGAACCCATACTTTTCAGCCCAAGCCTTTCCACATAACTCTTTAAATCGTTCAAATGTCATATCCGCATTTACATGATCAAAATATATATGTTTTAGGTTGGTTTCGTCCTGTTTAAATACAATTAACATGTTTGCATTGTCTCTAATGAGTTGTTTTGGTATTTTGCTGTAAGTTTGACCAATATAAATGCTATCTATGTTGTTATGTCGACCCATAGCGAAGTAATTCCTTATTGTGTTTTGGTTTTCACAAGATACATCGTCAAATATGAACACGGAGAATGGTTTAGCTTCTTGTGGTTGCATGACACTCTCGCTTGCATTAAACTTTAAATATTTAACCTCAGGCACATTATTCAGTATCTTTTCCAATAATTGATACTTTGGTTGTTGTAGTGATTTTGAAAATACATATAGATTGTTAAAACGTAATCCTTTAGGGTTTGTAATCATATTGAATACCACATTAGTTTTTCCACAGTTGGAAGGTCCGGTAACCAGACAGCGCACGGTGTTTGGTAACAGATTGCCATGTTTCCCACTATTAAATTCTGAATTATCCACTGTGAGTTCATCTATATTATTAATAGTAAAACTCTCCTTTTGTGGTATTATCTCCATCCTTTGTAATGGTTCAACCTAAAATGATTCTCTATCGTTATATCAAATCCTTTTTAGGTATCCAAGAATCTTCTGTCTTATTAAATCCTAACCATCGTACTTTAACCTTATCTTTTTTCCGTTGCAACACCTTTTCAACTAAATATACATCGCCTACTGTTGATTTTAACATTTCATGTCCATAAAACCCTCCTTCTAGCAATTGTCCTTTATTATCTTTTAAAATATATGTCTCGGGTACTGTAGGTTGTACTTTGAATACAGTAAAAACCTCATTGGTCCAATTTGGCAGATATCTTTTACTGAATACACCTTTATATTTACTTATTCGCACTTTATCACCCACATTAAATTTTTTAGGCTTTAGTTTTTCAACCTTTGGTTTAGTATTCATTTTTATACGTTTTAATACAAGGTTTTCATTTTTACTAGTTACTTGGTTTGGTTTCATCCCGATAGTCCTATGAAATTTGTTATTGTAATCGTTTATAAGTTTTGGTAACATATCAATCCATATGTGCGATCCTCTGTTGGAAAACATTTTATACATTGCACTTTTTAAAGTTCTGTTGAATCTTTCGATTATTGAAGCTTTTACCTCTGAATTGGTTGAGTAATGGTTTATATTGTGTTTTTTCATTAAATTTGCAAATTTCTTATTAAAATATTCTTTTCCATCATCTGTTTGTAAATGTTTAATAGTATGTTTGTCTCTTTGTATAGCTGTTTCCATTGCTTTTGTAACACTTTTGCCACTTTTATCTTTTAGTGGTAAAGCATCTGCCATTTTTGAAAAACAGTTAATAACAGTCAATATGTATTTATATCCTTTATTTTGTTTGCTATAAGGAATCATTTCTATTAAATCTGCTTGATATAAATCATTAATTCCTTTTATCACCGTATTTCTTCGTGGAAACTTTCTTCTTGCAGGTTTATGAAGTTCGTTGACAATTTGTTGCTTCACGTCCTTCATATTGCAAGTTTCAATGTTTGTTGTGCCACATGTATAATCACAATGAATGTTGTTTTAAATATTCACATCATTTATATGGGTCAAGGTCATCCAAACTTGTGTAAAAAAATGGGGAACACGGCTTTGGACTTGCCGTGTTCCCCATTTTTTTACGGAAGGAGAAAGGAATAAGGTCGAAGTTGTAGAAGGACGAAGAATAGGTTACTAGTTGATAGGGTTTAGGGAGTAATGGCCGAAAGGAAGAGTGTGGATTTTGTCGGGCATAATATGTCTTTTATCATCCCGGGCTGACAGTGCTTTTTTAATTTCGGTGACACTGTAGACTTGATGCTTGAAGCTTCGGATATTGTTGAATGTTGCTGACATTGTAGTATCTTCAAACAAACAAGTCTTGTAGTGGTCAAATGTCACGTGTTTTTTTAAATAAGATGTCTTCACTCCTTTTGCTTTCTTGACTGTCGGTGTGTTGTTCTCGTGGTACATCTTAAATGAATACAATTTCGCCATCAACGCTACTATTTCTTCTAAAGGCATTCCATTTGCTTCATCTTTAAATTTTCCAATTACTTTTTTATTTTTTTCATTAAAATTTGGATGGTTCTTCGGATAGTCAGAAAAGTCGAAATCTTCTTTGTATGGAAATGTCCTTAGGTCTTCATACATGTCCAAAGTCTTTATCCAGTAGATAAACGCGTCCGTATCCATGTATGCGACTCCAATGTTTTCCCTTCCGTAGTGTTTAACCATTTTGTTATAATGGAAATCATACATCAGGGTTTTACTTATGTCCAAAATCGACATACCTATGTATAACGGACGGTCCATGACTATTGTTGTTTTCTTCATACTGACGGCGACTAGATTTTCGTTTATAATCATGGATGTTCCAAAATTTGGTTTTTGCACTAATTTTTCCAATTTTCTAGGATCACTCACTAATTTTACATTTTTATGTTTTCTTTTGTTCTCCAAGGTCTTCCCAAAGATGGCGTTGTTCATTAATTTATAGAAGTCCTTTTCAAATGCTGTTGTCGCTGCAGCTCTTCTTGTAGTGTTGGAATCAATGTATGGTTTCAACCAACAAGACTGGGTGAATTCAATTGCTCTATGAATTCTCACTATACGTAGACCCAATTCAAGAGCCTGTTGAACTACCCAGTAATGAGCCACATACCGATCTTTATTCTCCAAGGTCATCATCAATTTTGGCCATCTTCCTGTCGGTGAAACTTCAGTCTTGGCTAGGAGAGGCAAGTCGTAGTGATGGTCATGAAGGTGCTCCGGGTATTCAAAATCACAGTCCAAAATATAGCCTTTTGGACCATCCTTTGGAATCTGTGAAATGTCTCCGATGGTGGCCGGGTCGATCCATTTGAAGTCAGCATAGGGAAGCGGATTTGACATTGCCCAACCATAAAGGTTGTTTGCGTCAAAGTAGCCAAGGTAGACCGATGGTTGTTGCTCGTCGAAGCCGGGGATGTACTTGTTGTTGGCTTTAACATGACGTGTTACAGCTTGTGTCAAACCGCCCCGTACACCAGATTCCATCATGAGCACCATATCAATATCCGTTAGAAGTTCCAGTCGACAGTTGGTTGACTTTAGCATAGCTTGCCATGCTAATCCTGGAGATGTGTACGAGTGTAGAGGGTCCAGTCCATAGGCGGAGAAGCAGGTGTTTCTGAATTCTTCCATCACATCGCACAGCAGAGTTACGTCCAATTTTATATAAAAGTCAGAATATTCCCCTAAGGTTTGAATGTTTAGTTGGTTCCAAACATTACAAGCATGATTGTAGTCTTCAATGGAGATTTCACTTTCGTTTAATTTGCTGTTGAAGGCTTCAATAGGTGGTAGACTGGTTTCTTCAAATTTTTCTGTAGAAGTTATGTAATCGTAGGGGAACACTCCTTTACGTAATACTAAGTCCAATTTATCTTCAGGTACAATCTTGCTGGTTTCTTTTAGGTCTTCTCTTCGTAGATTCTCAGACAATCTGCTCAAACTAGATGCCATAAATCTATAAGAGTCTACAAAGCGAAGTTTAATTTTACCTACTGTTTTTGAGAAACTGATATACTTTTCCAATGTTGTAGCAAGAACATCAATTCTACCATTATCTCTTCCTAACTCTGGAATAATGAAGTGGGAGTCGTAGCCGCTAAGATTGTGTAACACGACAGGGATAAAGTGGGGCAGTTTGTAATTTATATTGCATGAATTACAAGCAGCTCCTCTGTATAAACCTGTCAGGTGATCGTGATCTCTTACTTTTGGATTTTCTTCACTGAAACTCTTCTTGCATAGATAACATCTTGATGTCAGATTATATTCTTCCTGTTGATTCTCATTCAAAGGTTCCATAGGTACGACATTACCATACAAGCGTTGTACCTTTTCAGCAATGTCATACAACCGGTCTACGAAATACTTAGCGGCTTCTTCACCACGGTAGAGTATTGGAGTGGATGTTAAACCATAGTCTTGCAATTGGTTTTCAGACAAGGTTGATTTCACTAGTAGACAAAAACTGTTGGGTTGATGCAACTGATATTTTGTTCTTCTAGTCACTTCACCGTCCGGCAGCTCCTGTGGTACTAACGTAGATTCAAAATCTGCGTAGATGACTACTGGAATCCGATATTGGTGAACTGTCTTGTTAAATTGGATACACGCTCGAGATGGTGGTGGCAGACTAATCTTTACTTCATAATTTTCGTTACAAAGTCTTTTGTGTTCAATCAACCATTCTGATCCTCCACGTCTTAGTTCTTTATATGTGAAGCAGAAACATCTTTTACACACTGTTAACCTACTTTTATGTTTTGATAACTGATTCCATACCAAGGCTACAAAGTCCTTTATCCATACATAATGGGAAATTTCACCCTTCGTTATCAATAGCAAATCCGTGTGGTTTCTTTGCTCGTCTTTTACTACCCGCAAAGGATAAACGTTGTTTGAATCATCCAGACCAAAAACATTGACTGAAACGCCAGGATTTTTCTTTTCAAATTTGTCAATGTCTTTTAAGGTAACTGGGTAGGTGAGACCTTGAAAGTTGTAGCGATGTTCATTCTCGTAATATTCTCTACCAACTCTACAAGGATGATCTTTAACATATTTGGTTATCATTGCATATTTAAAACATTCATTACCTTCATTTTGCACATTCCTACACGAGTTGGTGTTTTGTATTTTCTTTGGTAGAGGGATAAAACTACTACCCCTTAAACCATATCCATGCTTATGAACCCTTACATCCATACCTTCAATTGATGACAAAGTCCATCCAGATCCTCTTCCTACATGTTCTTGAAGTTTGGTTATAAGTTCCTCCAAGCATTCTTCAATTATATCATCGATGTTGGAGGTGAAGGTAAGGGTTCGGTTTTTGGTAATGAACGCTCTCAATGCTGTTTCACCATCAGTATTGTTAAACATAGCCTCTAACACCATTCCAAATTTAATAAAATTTAATCTTTGTAGTTCTTCCCTCAAGGTTCCGCCAACAAGTTCCTTAGCCTGGGTTATAAATGTTTCCAGTTCCAATTGAACATTATTAATTTTGAAATGTGTTACAACTCGTCCTGGCAAGGCCGTGGTGCGCAGTTGTTTCACATCTTCCAGTTCTTCTTCAGTGTCCTCTTCTTCAGTGTCTTCTTCTTCAAAAGGTCTTCTAGCAGTAGATGGTCCAGCACCAGCAAATTGGATCACACTAGGTCTTCTTCTTTGCATTTGCTGTAGATAGCTGTCCCAGTAGTCCGTCTGCTTCTGGTGCTCTTCCAAAAACCGGTCAATTGAGTCTAAGTCTATTTCATCCATGGTAATATCTTCTTTTCTATCTTCTTCTTCATGTAATTCTCTGTGTATGGTGAAAAGATCTTCGTCTTGAAAGATTTCCCCACAAATGTCGCAAAGAGCCATTTCAAACAGTTTGGCTTTGAATGCACACTCTGTGAATGTCCACCGGGACACCGGGGTCCACCGGGACCCTTTATATCCGAGGCAGATAGGTGGGGAAAGTGACGTCATATGGAAACAGGTTATCACTCATGTGCTAAATTTAGCCTTTACACAACCGTTTGTAATACATTTATCAGTAGCCTTGATAAATTGATGATATTTGGTCTAGATTCAATAATTTGTACAAGTTTTTTCAAAGACATCTGTTTGAGCAAGTTTATGTAGGTCAAGGTCATTTGGAATTATTATTTTGAGCGGGGGATAGAGCACTAAGCAGCATCATTTACTACAAAGTGCTCTATCCCCCGCTCACATTCTTTTTTTTTAACTTTTTGTTTAAACTTTTTACAAGGGTGAAACATCACCATCAGAGTCGGAATCATCCTCATCACG